>MU226750.1:0-37965 GCA_018584345.1 Thuja plicata
TATATATATATGTATGTATGTATGTATGTGTTGGAAGTACAAACATGGGAAAGCAAGATACTGAGAGGGGGGGGGGGTGAATCAGATCTTAAAACTTAACCACTTAAAACAAATTGATCCACATTCATACATATATGAATTTAACCTAACATCAAATAGCATCAATAACATGAAATGTATAACTCATAACACAAAATTTGGTAACCCAAAAACCCAAATAGGTAAAAATGGGGTGGGGATGACACCCACAAAATCGTCACTATGACAGCAATAAAGTGTGCCTGTTAGGGCTACAAGAGTTTGATTGCAACATGCAATCTACCTGGTTAAAGGTCTGTTCGGTTAAGAACTAAAGATCATTACAATCTACCTTGTTAAAGGATTTCAACTTACAGTAAAGTAAGCACTCTGCTAAGAGATTTAAAATGGTTTGCTAGAACCACTCTGTTAAGAGATTTCACTTGATACACCTGTTAAAATGTTCCAAGTAATGATCCTTCATTATGCACTTAGATATTGATGATTAATCTTCTCTTTCCAATACCTTCTGTGATCTCTCAATCAGATATGTCTTTACTCTTCTTTTCACTGCTTTGTCATTCTGCTTGATCTAGGCTTCTTCTTAAAATGACTTACTATTCATCTCTCATGAACAACAACCCTTCTCTATATATCTCTTTCTTACACTCTTCTCTCTTTTTCTAGGGTTAGAAGCAATCTTGTATGTCTTTTCAGATCTGGCAGCAAGATCTAGATCAACGATCAAGATCTATAGTTTATGCTTCCAATGCATTCTGATTTCCTGATTGGCTACATGCCATGCATAGTATAAAACAATTAAATGTATAATTAACTTAGTAGACAAATATTAAATGCGTACAAATGTTGGCCCAAATCTCATGCAAGTTGGCCTAAACCATTTACATCAAAGTTTGAATCAATCCTGACATGTATGCAAAAATTGTTTTGCTCGACACTTAACATCTTTGTCGCTCGACACTTAATATTCTACTCAGCTTGGCATGATGTAACTCGACAACCTAAAACTTGCTAGACAATGATCCTCAACCTTGAATGTTTAGCTCGGCCATAGTGATAACCAACTAAAATTGCCTAAGAAAATGACTAAGTGTAGGTCACTAATCATCAACAAAACTTAGGGATTAACAATCTCCCCCTTTGATATTAGTGGAAAAAATACACTTATCATTTTGATTCATTCCATCCAAAATGTTTCCTAAGTACACAATGTACTCCCCCTAGGAATGTACATCATACTACATACGAAAATTTACATAGTATACATGCCTTAAAAAAATATCTACATTGATACCTGTACTGATCTCCTTATGCTATATATTTTTCAGTCCTGTCATATTCCCCCTTGTTTTTGTCACTGATTGCAGGTGGGGTCAAGTTATACTTGTCCAAAAACTATTTATGAAGTTGTAAGGTGGACACAAATGCAGAGTCCCAACCGTTCTTGACAAACTTCATAACCTCTATTTTCCCTTCTAGCTCGGTAGCTAGACTTACTAAACTTTTTGCAGTGGAGAGATGAGAATCTCTCTTAACCAATTCATTTGCAAATGAAATTTCTTTCTGAATGACCTCCAAATGAGGTATCAAGCTTGTCTAAATAGTAATCAATTTGGTCCTAATCCAACCATCTTCAGCCATGAGCTCGGCTATCCTCCTTTGTGCATAAGTCAATCTGTTAAAATGTAAGGAGCTAGTGCTAGCATCCATACTCAGTGAAATTCCAGTTGAATTTAAGTCTAGTTGAAATTTCTCTAAAGCCTATAGATTATCCTTTGTGAAGAATTCAACATTAGATAACTTCTTATACAAAGAATAAACATTTGTTGCAACCGCCTCTAAAATTTCTACCAGAGAAGAAAGTTCAACCTGTTTTACCACAATCTCTCCTGAGATTTTTTCTAGTATTTTGTTCTCAAATTTCCTCTCGGACCATTGCAACAACTTTTCATTGGCTTCAATATTGTCATCATTTACCTTTTGCACAATATGAACTAACTGTTCAAGAATAGGAGCTTAAGGGTTTTCATCTTCCATGTCAAAAGCTTTTACAAATATGTCTTTGATGTCATGTAACACTTGCTTTTTCTTATGCTCCCTTTTCAGTTCCTCCTATCTTTTCTTCCTCTTAAGTAGCTCTTGAAGAGTCTCAATCTGTTCATAAGACAAAACATTAGGTTCCCATGGTGGAATCAGAACAACTTCATCTAATGTGAAATCAAGAATCAGAGACTTCTTCCTCATAACTTTCCTCCTCTTAAATTCAGGTGAACTACTGATTGGCTTTGTTTCTACAATATCTTTTCCAGTTTTAGTAGTAGTCACCATTGCATCTTTCAGTTCAGTCAAAATTGCCTACTAATCAGGCATGCCTCCTATTTTAATTAACATGTATATACATGCCCACTCAAATAAATGAGAGAACAAATATCAAACTTAAATACATTATTTGCAAACAATTAATTACAAAACAAATAATATCAAATGTAAGAAAATATACAAGGTTGAGACACCTTATTCCTAACATTCTCACACTTGTTAAACACCTTGTAAGAGCCAAAGGAAATAACAAGATTTAACTGCTATAGGCCGAGAGGCCCATAGAATTTGAACACCATCTGAACTTCTCTATGCCCACAGGTTTTGTCAATACATCCATAACATTCTTTGCTGTATCTACCTTTTCCAAACTTACCTTTCCATCCTCTACCATATATCTCACAAAGTGAAACCGCACATCAATGTGCTTGGTTCTGGCATGGAAAGTTGGATTCTTTGCAAGGCAAATAGCACTCTGACTGTCGCAACAAATTGTAATCTATTTTGCATCAAAACCAACATTCAAACATAGTCTCTTAAGCCAAATGACTTCCTTACAAGCATGAGTATCTTCCATGTACTCTAATTCTGCCGTGGACAAAGTGACCATAGATTGTCTCTTACTCATCTAATTGATGGCACCACCAAACATAGTGAACACATAGGCGCTGGTGGATCTCCTACTTTCAATGTCACATGCCCAATTTGAATCCACAAACCCATGAATAAAAACTTAATGCGGAGCTCTAGAAGAGTTTCCATGATAGCATATGGAATACTCTGATGTACCCTTCAAATATATGAACACTCTCTTAACTGCATCCCAATGTACCCATCTAGGTTTAGCCATAAACTAACTCAGGACTCCCACTACTTGGGTAATGTTTGGTCTAGTACAGACCATAGCATACATAAGGCTGCCAACTGCACTTGCATAAGGTACTTTGCTCATGTCCCCCACCTCACTAGGAGTTTTTGGACAATAATCCACATATAACTTTGTTTCCATAGAAATAGGAACACATAATGGTCTACAATCTACCATGCTAAACCTGTCCAGCACAGACTTCACATACTTACTCTGACTCAGCCAAAGTTTTTTGTTAGATCTATCTCTACTGATTTCCATTCCCAAAATATACCTGGCTGCCCCTAGATCTTTCATCTCAAACTATGCTGAAAAATGAGACTTCAAATCAAAAATTATACGCATACCCTTCCCAATCAATAACATATCATCAACATATAATGCAATAATAAGAAGGCGATCATTGTCAACTTTGAAATAAACACAATGATCTGATTTTGATCTCAGAAAACCAATCAACAACACAAAGGCATCAAATTTAAGGTACCACATCCTAGGAGATTGTTTCAAACCATACAGAGACTTCTGTAATCTACAAACCAAAGACTCTTTACCTTTCTAAATATAGTGCTGAGGCTGTGACATATAGATCTCTTCCTCCAAATCACCAAGAAGGAAAGTTGTCTTCACATCCATCTGTTCTACCTCTAAATCATACGATGATGCTAGAGATAACATAAATCTAATGGATGTAAGCTTTGCAACATGAGAGAATATTTCACCATAATCAATTCCCTCCACCTGTGAATACCCCTTTGCAACCAATCTAGCCTTGTACCTCTCAACACTGCCATCTGCACAGAATTTCTTCTTAAATACCCATTTGCTTCCAACCAGTTTCCGTCCTTTAGGAAAAGGTATGAGGTCCCAAGTTTTGTTCTTCTCCAATGAGGCCATCTCATCATCCATGGCCTCAGTCTAAGAACCTACATCTTCCATACCTATAGCCTCTTTCACAGATCTAGGCTCATCAGTGTTTGTAATAAAGGTATAAGCACAACTGAAATCTAACATAGAAAATTTAAACCTCTCTGGTTGCTTTCTTTCTCTCATGGATCTTCTCAAGGGCTGAGGTTGAGGTTTTTCTACCTCTTCTTCTAAATTTTTAGAGCTGCGAGAGCTCTCCTGATCATAAGATCCATCACGGTCTCTTTGTTCAGTCTTCTCAGAGGTAGGAGGCAACTGAACAACATCTTCTTTCATTTCTTTTTCATCTGGCTATAGAACAATAGGAGAAGGTGTTAGCTCTCTAAAAATAAAATTTCTGCTAAACAAAACCTTACTAATCACAGGATCCCAAAGCTTGTATCCTTTCACACCAACACTATAGCCAATGAAGATACATTTTAGAGCCTTGTTTTCCAGCTTAGATCTTCTCTCCTTAAGCACATGTGCATAAGCTTCGCAACCAAAAACATGAAGATGTCTAACTGAAGGCTTCGTACCAGACCACACCTCCATGGGTGTCTTACCAACAAGAGATGATGTAGGAGATCTTTTAATCGGATAGCAAGCAGTGGCCACAACTTCAGCCCAAAACCTTTGTTCGAGGCCAGCTCCACTAAGCATACTCCTAGCCTTCTCCATTAGTGTCCTGATCATTCTTTCTGCAACTCCATTTTGTTGTGGGGTATAAGGAGTTGTCTTATTCCTCTCAATCCCTCATTCTTTATAGAAATGTTCAAACTCTGCCAAACAAAACTCACCACCATTGTCAGTTCTCACACACTTAATTATTTTACCAGTCTGATTCTCTACGAGAGCTTTAAATTCCTTGAACTGACTAAAAACTTGTGTCTTGTTTTTAAGGAAATAAATCCATGTCCTTCTACTGTAATCATCTATAAAAGATACAAAATATATAGATTTGGAGAGTGAAGGAACTTTAATAGGACCAAACACATCCGAATGGATAAGATCCAAAATACTAGAAGACTTGTGAGAACTGGAGTAAAAATGAACAAGATTTTGCTTACCATAAACATAGTGTTCACAGAATTCAAACTCAAGATTGCAATCATTTATCCCCTCAACAAGGTTTTTATTTTTTAGGGTTCTGAGACCCTTCTCACCAATGTGGCCAAATCTCATATGCCACAACATTGTCTTTTCTGCAAGAAGTTTGCCTTCCAAAGTGTTAGCACCCTTAGGTACACTTGCTGCACTACCATCAGAACCCATTACCACAGACTTCTTCACTGCTAGTTTAGATGGTGGAGATGAAGTGATTTCTTCTCTCTTCCTTATGAAAAAATAACTATTGCAGTGTGAACTACAAGCCTCCAACTGAAATAGGGTACCTCTCCTAGTACCTTTCGCGAGAACCATAGATCCTCTAATCATCTTGCATCCATCTTTTGAAAAAACAACTTGCACACCTGCATCATTTAACATACTTATAGATAATAGGTTTCATTACAAACCTGGGATGTGCATTACCCTGTTGATCCCCTTTACTCATCCATCAAGGAATTTGATAGTGACTCTCCCTCATCCAACTATCTCTAGGTGAGAATCATCACCCAGTTACACCTTTCCACCATCAAACTCCTTGTACTTTGAGAACCTACTTCGATGAGAGGTCATGTGAAAAGAAGCACCCAATTTAATCAACCACACATCATCAGATGCATGGGTGGCCAAGGCTATGACAAAAGCATCACCATCTTCTTGAGATTTATCAAAATCTAAATCTAGGCTTTTCTTCTTCTTCTTCTTTGTCTCTTTGCAGTCCTTACTGAAGTGCCCAGACTTACCATAGTTCCAATATGTTTCCTTAGACTTTCTAAGAGTCTTAGATTTCCCATGGGATTTTGATCTACCCTTTCCAGACTTCTTGTCATTTTTCTTTCCTTTGTCTTTGGATCTACCGCGAACAACAAGGGATTCCTTGGTTTAATCAGAGGTCTTTCTTTGCATATCCTTAGATAACAGTGAAGACACCACATCATCCATTTGGAAAGTGACAATAGTACTCCCAAGGACCATCACAAGATGGTCCCATGAATCCAAAAAGGAACATAGCAGGGTCATACATTGATCCTCCTCCAACTTGACATCGGTTGATGTCAATTGTGTAATCAGCATGTTAAATGCATTCAGGTGATCTACAATAGATCCTCCTTCCTCCATTCTCAGAGAATACAACTTCTTTCGTAGGAACAATCTGTTCAGCAAGGACTTGGCCTGATACACAGACCCAAGCTGTGTCCACAATTTGTTTGCAGTCTTCTCCTTGAGAACATTCAGGAGAACAAAATCTGCTAGACAAAGTCTAATGAGACCCTTAGCTTTCTGATACTTGAGATCCCAATCTTCTCGAGGCATGTTTACTAGATTGATATCATTTGTAACCGCCTCCCATACATCATGGTCTACAATCATGTCTTCCATCTTGAGTTTCCACAACTTACAGTTTGTGCCACTGAACTTTTCCACCTCCATTCTACTATATGAAGAACCCACCATCTCTTCCTACAATAAGGTTATGAATACCCTACAACAATACTCCCACTGAACTGGAGATTAGCTCAAAAAATCTGTACCCTAACAAATAGAACCAAAATTAGCCAGGCTCTGATACCAACTAAAAGGAAACTAAGTGCGTGGAAAACAATTCCCTATGCTAAACTCCCAAGAAGAGGATCGTGCAAATTCAGATTTAACCCTTATCAATTTTAGAATGATAATACAATAACATGCATACATATAAAAATGAGAATGACACAATGATTTAACCTGGGGAAAAACTTTCGATAAAAAACCCCAGCACTCCAAAACCTGCACAATGTATTAATCAAAATTATTGTTGTTTATAATACACTTGCAATGCAAGTTCTTTCAAGAGATAATTGACACTTGAAGAAAAATCTGACAACATAAAAACATTCCAACAATACACTAACTTCACTCTGCGATTTGCAACCCTAAAAATGCTTATATCACGCGCTTCACTTTTTAGGGAAACTTCCAAAGATAACCGTATTAGGGTTTACCATTCTTCAAAAAAATAGGAACCCCAAAAACTTTTTTGGGGTGATGCCTCAAACCCCACACATTGTAGAAGAGTGTACAATAGTCAACATGATTAGTTTCCACATGTCTTGCATGTCTTCACCTGTCATCAAATATTTCACAATTAGCTCTTACAAATATTAATGACTGTCATAGAAATCCGTCATAACCATTTTAGTCATAATTACCTTACACATTGTCCAAAGTGCCGACATTTAGAAAATAAACTCTACCACAGAATGGGATGCTTAGATCCACCTAGCCCAAGTTTGATCATCCTTTTCATCTTCCAAGTGGAGTGAAAACAGAACATGTCCACTCAACTAAATGATATAACAAATATCAAACTTAAATATATTATTTGCAAACAATTAATCGCAAAACAAATAATATCAAATGTAAGGAAATATACAAGGTTGAGACACCTTATTCCTAATAGTACTCCCCGTTTATCATCATTTCATGAGGAAATGTCTTGATGGCTCACGGGCTGCAAGCTAGGGCATCATGCATTGTTTATGAGCTCACTATTTGAGCACCACATGACCTTTCTACTATCATGGAACCGTGTGGAGTATTTAGGCATTTGATTTATGCAGATATTGATGCTCATTGATTTTTCCATGCCTATGAGTTGTCTGCATCATTGATTGGCATTATTTTATTACTGATGTCCCTATTTGATTCAGAGTGGGAAAATCTTATTTTGGATGCAAGGGAGAGAAGCCAAACACATGAATAACATGCAAATAAAAATGACAACTAAGAAACATAAATGTAGATATCACAATAGTTGAGAAACATAAATGTAGATATCACAGTCACAATTGTTTGGAGACACAACATAATTGAATGGTATACCCAGATGATGCAACACAACCACTACTCCTCCGGTTCCAAGTTGACACTGTGGGATCAAGAAACCATAGATAAGGAATAAATTTAGAGAGAGGAGGAGGGTCGTAATGACCAAAATAATATAGGGTCCCTATATTCTTTTGGTCGTTATGGCCCTCCTCCTCCGGTCTCTAAATTTATTCCTTATCTATAGTTTTTAGGTCCTACAGTTTCAACTTGGAACAAGAGGAGTAATGGTTGCGTTGCATTGTCTAGGTATACCACTCAATTATGTTGTGTCTCCAAACAATTGTGAGCATGATGCCTACATTTATGTTGTTGGAGATTTGCCTTTGAGCCAGTGGTTGATTGTATGTTTGTCATTGATGAAAACATATAGTATGTAGCAGTGTCCTGTATGTAATTCTCTGTATGGATATGTTGGAGCCTTGCACATTTTTTTATGTTGTAGACATATTCATTATGCTATGTTCATAGATGCAGATTCAGCTGTGCAGTTGAAGTTGAGTTATGATGATCTATTTGCTAGTTACAGTTTTAGGAGATTGTTTATTAAGAGCCGACAGTATTTATATTATTTACTTAGTTGCACCTATCTTTAGGATATGTGTATTTGGATTTGTGTTTAGTTATGAATTCAGAATGTTTGGTTAAGAGTGCTTAATGTGTTTCATCTAGAGAGTGAAGTTTGAGTTAATTTGGTGGAGCCGACTGTGTGAAGCGACGTGTCTACTCATCTTGAGTTGCGCGGTTCTATTTATGTTGTGTGCTTAGTTTGGCCGATGGAGAAGTGGTTGAAGAGTTTCCTACAAGCTGACTTGATCATATATTTGGAGGAGGATACTTATAGCAGATCATTTATGATCGATAAAGTGAGAAAGTGGAAACAGAAGTAGAGCAGAATGTTTGATGTTTTGGGCCAGTAAAACTATATCATTCATCAGTTGAATATCTATGTGAAGAAGTAGAGAGTGTATACAATTCACTGGAACTGATCAAGATAGTAGGTCTAATTCACAGTTCAATATCAGATATAGTGTATATCTATTGTGTAGAAGGTTGCAGCCTTCATCATTTGAGTAGTGAGCTCACGGACAGTGTGTCCTCACCTCGAACAAGGTTATTTGTAAAAGACTCCTAATAGGGTCCAACCTTTGACTAGGTAACTGTACTTAATGCATTGTAAAGATCAACTCCTAATAGGGTTACAATATCTTCTAATAGGGATCATTATACACTAGTGTAGTTCTTTATGGGTGCTAATTCCCACTAGGGTTTTTACCTATTTTGGGTTTCCTCGTAACCAAAAATGTGGTGTTATAATCTGTTTTATCTTGTTTTGTTTATGCTTAATGTTATTCTATACTTAATTGGATAAATAATTGAATCTTGTAGATAATTGATTCACCCTCCCCCCTCTTAGTTGTCTCTTGGGACTATTCCTAACAATTGGTATTAGAGCCAAGTGCCTTAGAGAGAAATTTTAATAGCTTAAGGTTGATTAGATGGCGTACTTTAGAAAAGAGAGTCCTAAGTTTGATGGAGAGAATTATCTTGATTGGAAGAACAACATGATAACACATTTGCGGTGTCTTGGTTTTGAGATTTATGAAGCAGCTGCTCAAAATGTTGATGTTCCTTCTTTAAAAGACCTTGTAGAAGAAGATTCTACTGTTAAACAAAAGGAAGTATTCACCCATAAAGCAATTACCAAAGAATCCCTTATAAGTGCCTTATTTGACAGTGAGTTTTCTGAGATTAAGAAAGTAGATAGATCCTATACAATATGGAAGTATCTAGAAGACATGTTTGAAGGAGATATCCAAGAAAATAATGCGCATAGAAAGACATGGAAGAAAAGATATAATAATTTAGAGATGCTACCTGAAGAAAACATAAGAGCATACAATCAGAGGATTAATGAAGCAATTGAAAGAATCAGAAATAATGGTGGATAAATTACAGAAGAAGACATAATGGATAAATTGATGACTACACTAACAACAGATTATAAGAGAAAGATAAACATCTTAGATGAGACTATGCAATTTTCAAAAGACTTCAAGAGAGAGACCTTGATCAACAAAATTTCAGCATTTGAGATATCAAAATTGAAGACAGAACCTAAAAGTGAAACAACCTTCAAAGCCTCAGTCCATGGTAAGAAATATTTGAACAATTTTGGTAATTTTGATAATGAATATGAGGATAAAGAACTAGAAGAATCCATTTCCATGATCGCTAAGAAAGAAAGAAAATGAAAAGGAAAATATGAAGGACAGTTACCATTCAAATCCTTTTCATGCAAAAAGGTTGGTCATTTTGCATCTAAGTTCCCTACAAGAGTCAAGAAGTACAAAAGAAATTTCAAGCCTAAATATACAAAGGAATGAATGCTACTATGCTGAAGAAGGAGTGACAGATGAAGATTCAAGAGAAGATGAAATTGGATTCATTGCAATTGAAGATATGGAAAAATGTTTGATGGAATGGACATTGAAGATGAAAAGAAAGTACAAGAGTTGACATTATTTTCCCAAGCAGACATAAGAACATACTGGATCATTGATAGTAGGTGTTCACATCACATGACAAGAGACAAAGATAGATTTGTACATCTGGATAAGTATAAAGGTGGTATGGTTAGATTTGGAGACAACACTCCTAAGCCTATCATAGGTAGAGGAGCTATGACTTTAGATGGAAAGAACAACACTGGTGATCTTCTGTATGTTGATGGTTTACATCATAACCTACTGAGTGTTGGACAGTTGCTTGACAAAGGATATCAGTTGGAATTCAAAAACAACAAGTGCATCATTAATAACAAAGGAGTTATGATTGCATCAGGTTTAAAAACTAAAGGTAATGTTTTTGAGCTCAATTTTGAAGCAAGTTGTTTTGTTGCAAAAGTAGATGACAGTTGGTTATGGCACAAAAGACTATGTCATATCAACTTTGACAATATAGTAAATATAAGCAATGTAAAGGAAGTAAGAGACCTTCCTAGTATTGTAAGACCAATTGATACTATGTGCAGGGAATGTGTGATGGGAAAGCATGTAAGGAAATCATTCAAAAGTAAACATAACTCAGTAGAAAAATTGAATCTAGTGCATACAGACTTATGTGGACCTACTCAAACAAGATCATACTATGGTGAAAGGTACTTTATTTTGTTTGTTGATGATTATTCAGGAATGATGTGGGTTGCATTCTTAAAAGATAAATTTGAAGCATTCAAGAAGTTAAAAATATTCAAAGATAAAGTTAAAAATGAGTCTAGATTAAAGATAAAATTTCTAAGATCAGATAGAGGGGGAGAATTTACCTCTGAAATTTTTTATGAGTATTGTGAAGAAAATGGGATCAAAAGACAACTAAGTGCACCTAGAACCGCTCCACAGAATGGAATTGTAGAAAGAAGAAATAGGAACATACTTGATACAACACACACTATCATGATTGAAGGAAAAGTTGCACACATCTATTAGAGAGAAGCAGTCTATACTATCAACATAATTCAATTAAGGCCAGGCGCAGACAAGACACCTTATGAACTTTGGTTTGGGAATGTACCTACAGTAAAATACTTCAAAATCTTTGGAAGAAAGTGTTACACCAAGAGAGATGATGGTGTTGGAAAGTTTGATGCTTGAAGTGATGAAGGTATTTTTCTTGGTTACTCTGCCAAAAGAAAAGATTATAGATGTTTTAACTTGAGATTGAAGAAAATCATTGAAAGTACACATGTGAATATTGATGAGAATTTTATGATTCAAGAGAGATACTATGATTATGCACCTATGATTGAAGATGAAGCAAGACCTATCAGTAAAGAAATAGTTATTGAATAAATTTTTGACAACATTGATGTATCATGCAATGACCCTAAACCAAATGAAGAGGAATCATTGATAACAGATGAGAATGTCACACCTAAAGTTCCAAAATTGACATCTAAATACCATTCAAAAGAAGATATCATTGGAGATCAGAGCAGTAAATTTATGACAAGATCTAGAGAAAAAGGTTTAACAGTTGATGAAGAGGTATGTTTACTTTCACAAATTGAACCTTTAAGTGTTGAAAATGCATGTAATGATTCTGATTGGTAGAAAGAAATAAAAGAAGAGTTAGATCAGATAATTAAGAATGACACATGGGAATTGGTCCCTAGACCTTGTGACAAAAATTTGATTGGAACCAAGTGGATATTCAAAAACAAGATGAATGAAGATGGTACAGTGGTAAGAAACAAATCAAGACTGGTATGTAAAGGATATGCACAGAGAGAAGGTATTGATTACTCTAATACATTTTCCCCCATGAGAAGACTAGAATCTATAAATTTTTTTTTAGCTTATGCAACATTCAAGAAATTTAAAGTATATCAGATGGATGTCAAGTCAACATTCCTGAACGGTGACTTGAAGGAAGAAGTCTACATAGAATATCCTGAAGGATTTAGTCTATCAGAAAAACCTGACATGGTATGTAGACTGAAGAAAGCCCTCTATGGAATTAAGAAATCCCCTAGAGCATGGTATGAAAGACTAGATGGTTACTTGATGAAGATCAGATTCAAGAAAGGAGTAGTAGATTGTGTTATGCCCTGCATCACCGTCCCTACATTTTGTGTGCAAAATGTTGGGTCCCCCTTTTTTGTTTTTTGCTTGCGGCCTTGCCTTGTCTTTCTTTCCCTTTTTGTTTTCTTTCTCCGGGGTTTTCTTCCCTGACATTGTGTCTTGTTTGTTTGCTTTTCATCTCCGGGACTCCAGTCCCGGAGGTTGCCTTTTGTTCGAAACTAGATTCCAGACTCCGGAATTATTCGTCATGATGTTCTTAAGGAACATCATCACGGGGAATCCTCGGGCCCGGAGTCTAGAGGCTTGCTTTTCCAGAGATTGCTGAAGGAGGAGGGGAGTTATCTTTTACCGTGGGTATAAATAGAACTTATCTATCACTTTCACATTTACCGCGATCAAAACTTCCAAGTACTTAGAGCGATTAACAAAGCGATTCCAAAGCGATTAACAGAGCATTTGCAGAGAGTTTGTGATAATCAACGCTTAACATTTCCAATTACTTTCAGGAAAGTGCAAGTGCTTCATGGTGGTGACTCTGACCAATTGAGAACTCAAGCTATTGTAGAGCTCCTATAGTAAATCCTCCCTTCCCTCCACCTTTTGCATTCTCAGGTTGGTATTTTCGCTCTCCCGCTTCTCTGGTTTTCCTCCGTTTCATTTTTTTGTTTGTTTGTTTTGTTTCTGTTTCATCTAGTTCATTGTTTTCTGGTTTTTTCCACCCATTGGTGGGTCGGCTCTCTGCCAGAGGGTTGTCCACCCTCTATGCAAAAGTGGTTCATTTGTAAAATATGTAGATAGCTGTAGATAGTTTGTTCTGCCTTGTTTGGTTTTCCCGCGGACATCGCTCCGTGTTGTATCTATGTATATATGTTTATACTTGTGTGTATATGCATGCATAGTTGTATATAACCTCTGCATATATCCCTCGGCTCCATGTATATCCTTCTAGGTGACTCGACATGCCGGTTGAGTCACCTCTGTGTCTGGTTTTCTGCCTCTGAGCTCGCTTCAAGGAAGAAAACCACCTATTTGAAACTCGGCTCTCAGCTAGTTTTAGACAGGCAATTTTCTCTCTCCTCCATGAAGTCTGTCAGAACCTCGGTTATATCCCATGTGCACAATCAATTCCAGCCAAGTGGCTTTCCCTTTTTGTGTATTCGGACAGTTGGCTCTGCCGTCATCGCCATAACTTTCATTTAATACCTACGCACGTGGCGCCCACATGGGCGTGACGACTTGGCTTTTTACATATTCTCACCAACGGTCATTTCTTTGGGCTTTGAGTCTCCTACCACTATCTATCCTATGCCTTTATGGAGTGATAAAATCCCCAGACCTAGATGTTTAATAACAATCTTAAGTTTACGATGTGTTTTGCTTTTCGGTTATCTTTGCATGAAACTAACTTTTCAGGAAAAGCAAACATCACGGTGGTAAGATCTCCGGACCCTAGAGTAATTATTTTGATAAAAATATTCTGACGGTTTCTCTGCCTTGCAGGTTCCTAGAGTTCATCTATCAATCATGTCTGAAGCATCCGCATCCTCCCCGCCCGGAGGTCCAGAACTTCCCTCAACGACCACCAGGGTAGCTGTAAAATCCAAGATGGAAAGGGCTCTAGAGAAACTGCCCCTGACCATGAAGTTCATGTAGAACAACATCATCACGGGCTCAAAGATTGAGTCCAAGGTTAAGCTTATAACCGACACCAACGTCAGAACGTGGACAGAGATGCAGGCCTTGGTAAAAGTAATGCACATCCAGCGACAAGCTGGAGATCAACTCGCGATCAATGTCGGAGGCTCCGGGATCCTCCGGGCTACTTGCTTCCTGTTCTCTGTGCAGTCTCTGGATCTTATCCTAACACTAGCAGCCAACTACAACTCCTCTATTCGGGTTGTTATGCTTGCGGCCATAGAACCCACAGGATACCCCACTCCTCTGGTATCCCTCGACCCAGACACATTTCGGGCAGGACTAGGAATCCCACAATTTGACAGAGCTACAGTGGTTACTAGGACTGATGCCTTGGCTCAGTTTACACAGCTGGAAGATGCCGCCCGGGTATACATGAATACCCATTGGCTTAAGGCCCCAAAGAGGGACCCAAAGAGAATGAAGATAGAAATCCCCCGCTCTGAATTCAAGGAGAGCATCCAGATGGGGATAATAGCATTAGCCCGGGTATTTGGGCAACCCTCTACCCAGGAGTTTGCTAAATGGATGTACTATTTCCTCCTTAACATCTCCACCAAGGGAGAATTCTTCAACTGGGCCGCAATAATCTCCAATCACGTTGACTCCCAGTTTCTTCAGCTAGACAGGAAGAAGAAGTTCTATATGTCTTCTTATGTTTTCTGGGCCTTAGCACAACAGAGGCCCCATTCCAATGGCCTACTTACAGATGGCGTGATCAGGGCTAGCCCGGGCCAAAAGGCACCATGGGACCATTTCCCACAGATTCAATGGGAGGCCAGCTTCCCCAGTTTCTGCCAGGTAAATGACTCGTTTGTTTACTACCATCTACTTACCCCCACCTGGGATGCCGGATACTGCCTGTCCTCAGAGGCAATGAACTTGGTCCAAAATTATGGACATTATTATATTCAATTCCAACAACACACATACATTAGGGTCGCTGGCTTCTCCGGGAAACCCTACTTGTTGGCCAAACACTGTGGGGACAAGATCGTGCTATTGGAATACTGTAGGCAGCTGATGGAGGTGCATACCCTCTTTGCCCTCAAAAAGATACCCAACATTCCATTCCCAATCGCCTGTGGGAATTACACCTGCAGTCTGGCCGCCGCGAAGGAGGCAGACAATGAGCTAAAAAGTTATAACTTGCAGGAATTCTATCTGGCACGAAAAAACTTTGATCCGCATGGGAAGATAGCAATGGCACTACCCCGGGCTTCAGAGCCCCATCATATACATATGGAGGACTTTTGGGTAGATTTCCAGGATGATGTGGAGGTGCGAAGCCGGCACTATGTCAGGATGACGGCCGGAATGATGCAACTGTTGAGACTCTGGAAGTTTCCAGAGGATTTCTCAGACACCGCCCCCACTATCGACCCCCAGTACAAGGCCAAGGGGATCGATAAAATAGCTCTTCCACGAGTGAATTGGGCCACCCAGGAGGGGCCCACGATTGAGGACTTCACTCGAGAGGTGGTCGAGCGAAGTCATGCCTATTTCAAGAAGGTGTGCCCTGGGAGTAATCGCCAAGATCCTCGACTGGTGCCAAAGCTAACACCACAATCAGGACCCAAATTGACCCTGGGGGCCAGGACTTCTTCACAGGGTGCACATAAGGGAAAAGGGATAGACACGACCCCTTCAGCGCAAGAAGTCCCTATATAGGAGCAGATTAAGCAATCGGTGACAGCCTCTCAGCAGATGAGGGAGCAGTTAATAATGAGGCTGGCCACTCCCCCGCTCATGGCCAGACCAATTTATCCCTCTTCCTCCCCGTCGCTGGCAGCCTTAATGGTGAAGGCAACAGGGGTGGATCCCATGGAAGCGGCAGCAATAGCCGATGCAGGGCCACCTTTGATTACCCACAGAAGGAAGAGGCTTAATAAGAAGCCTAAGGTAGAACCGGGGTTAGGTACGTCCCAACCCCAACAAGTTGAGATCCTTTCTTCCAGTTCCCCGGAACCGGAGAAAGAAATAGAACCTGCAGAGGTCCCGGCCAGTCCCCCTCTGGAAGAAGAGTTTGATGTATTTGCAACCGATGAGTTTAGAAATTTGCAAGGGGACAATACACAAGAGGAGACAGAAGTCCCAGAGATAGAACAAGAGGCCGCAGACCAAGAAGACTTGGGACAGGAACCTGCACAGGGAAAAGAGCAGCAGGTGGAAGAAAAAGAGCCAGAGCCAGAGATTATCTCCAGGGCTCAAGAAATACAAGGTTCGGGAGTGGACCAACTAAAGAAAGGCAACCAAATGGCATCCGCTAGGGAACCAGACCTTCGGGAATAACCGTAACCCTAGCTGCCACGTTCCAAGGGCCACTACCGGGAGAAACCTTCGGGCAGGTCAGCACAGTGGCCCAAACTCTGAATCTCGGCCCGATGCCTCCCCCACTGCCGAAAGAGGTGCCAACAGAAGAAGAGGCCCCGACAGAAGAAAAAAAAGAAGAACAAGAAGAGAAGCTTGAAGAAGAAATCCCCGAGGAAGCCTACCAGAGTCTAAATAAAGGAATAGGTACAGAGGACAAGGCTGAGGAGATGGAGGTTGATGAAGAAAATATTGCTGTAGAAGAAGTCGAGGCAGGGAGGATGGATGAGGTCCATGCCACCGAGGAGTCACAACCAAAAAACACCGGGGAAGAATCAAGGGAACACATTCTGGTAGGAAGGCCACCCCTTCCCCCTCAATGGCTGGTAGAGAGCAGGAAAAGAAAGGCTCAGTCCACTCCTGTGATTCCTCTCTCCTTAGCAGAAATGATGGCCCAAGCCCAGGCCCCACCAAAGGCCAAGAAAGCCCAGACAGTTCATACTCTTCAAACTGGGCCGGGCAGAGAAACAATTGCCATTGTGGAAATACCTCCCCTAGATGCTGATGAAGCAACTGTGGATCCCGCAGGCTATAATGTTGCAGAGGTACCCCTAGGAAAAAGGGGAAAGCGGGGTGAGGTAGATTTACTGAAGGAGGCAGCAAGGGTAGTGGAGGCCCGATATGAGAAAGAGGCCCAAAGGCTCAAGGCTGAAAAGGAAAAGAATGCAAACCTTATGGGGTTGCTTATTGAGCTGGCTCGACCCATCAACGCCGCTCCTCCGGAGACCTCCACATCAGAAGAACTATCGCAGAGTGACATAGACTCCCTGCGAGTGATGAAAAGAAAAGCCCAGGCAGTGGACAAGTGGGTTGCCCTACAGATAGGAAACACCAGTGTTTCCTGGCGTCCACCCTCCCCAATTTTTACACGGCCCGACAGGTTATTCATCAAGCGGAAGTGCTTATTGAGTATTGGGAGGGTGATGCCAAAAATTACCACGCATGGAAGGTGGAGCTTGAAGAGCTCCTTGCCTTGGGAGAAGATATAATTTATGAATCTAGAATTCTGGGTGAGGAAATATTTGATTTTGTAAGAACCCAACACTCCAGACTTGACCTCACATTGGAGGTAACCAAGCAACTGGTAGGGTCCTTACAAGAAAAGGTAAATGTTGTAAAGTATTCTTCTAATTTATACAAGTCTTTTGTATTAAAGGCTTCCGGGGCTGATCCCCTTAGCACAGATACATGTACCCCTGAAGATTCAGTTTTGGGGGGTTTTGATGAAATAATGAAGTCCTAGTATCAATCCCCGGAGGGGATGGATGGGGCCCAGATGGCAAGATTAACCCGCATGATACTTAAGGGTCATGACACGACAAGGATGGTAGATGAATTTAAAGAAAATGTTCTGGACCTCGGGGAACAAGTTGAAGTGGCCAAGCATAGAAGGGCCAGCTTAAAAGAGATAGATGAGGATGGCATTTCTTGCCTCCTCTAGGCCTTCAATGATAATAAGTAACCTTGAGCTTTCTCCGGAGGCTGGGGAAAACTCACATTGAGTATTCTCTATTCTTTTTGGGGACGTAAGTTCCCGGATCTCGAAGTCCCAGATCCAAAATTTTGTATTCTTTCAAAGTGATCCGTGTCCCGGTCCCTGAGGCCGACTGGTCACTTTTAGAAGCGGTTAATAAAGGCTGTCAGAAGGTAGTTCACTACATCAAGGGGCGTCGGCTTGGTGGTTGGTTTTCTGACAGGGTGGTCTTCTCGAGGTGCCGCTCAGAGGTACACCTGGCACATTGGAGATAGGGCACCGCATTTCCCATTTATGAGGCATGTAGCCTCGATCCCTGAGGGACCTACTTTCTTCTTTCTCCTTTTTGGCTCTCTTCTCAAGGCTGATTCTTCCACTGTATATTCTTATCTTATTCTTCTGACATGGTAGACCTATTCCGTCTTAAGGTCTTTTGTAGGGTGGCACAGGTAGTACCGGCCCCCAGATATTGTATTTTATTGAAACATGATGTAAATAGGGTTAGGGTTAGAAGAGTTGTATAAATAGCCAAACCGGCCCATTTCCAAGGTTCGGCAAAATTGATGATTTTGTTGTCCATGATAATAGCAAAGGAACTTCTCATTTTAGTTGCAGAGCTCAATGCTCCATTGTTCTGTTCTCAATAGTTAGATGCTCCCCTGGAGCCACCATTGTATCACGCACCAGTGCTTGCTGGAAGGAACATTAATAAAGAAGGAAAAATTCTTGGCAATGATGTTGGTTGCATTCCTGCTTCTCAGTTAATGGTATTTCATGTTTCAATGTTCTTCATGTCTTCTACTCTGATATGTTAAAATAGATTAATGACCTCTTTACTTCTGCTACTGATTAAGTGCTAGCCGATGGTTGTGTATTTCTTTGGTATTTAGTGTAGTCTATCAGAGTATTATTGATATTCTGGATGTTTAAGCATGACTATAGTTAGATGAAGTGTTTCTAACCCTACAGGATCTTTTTTGTTTTATTTGCGAAGTGTAGAATACTAGGGGAAACCTTACTGTATTGAATCTCCAGAGGTAATGAGTTGAAGAAACCAACTATCCCCCTCAAAAATAGTCACTTCTCCCA
Source organism: Thuja plicata (assembly GCA_018584345.1). NCBI lineage: Eukaryota > Viridiplantae > Streptophyta > Pinopsida > Cupressales > Cupressaceae > Thuja > Thuja plicata. Next base: position 19,316 of record MU226750.1, read on the forward strand.
ATCGAGCCCCGCACCATCATGACCCGACACCCAGGTGCTTGAAGGCCTGGGGAATTTATTTTACCCAGAAAACCTTTGCAGGTGGAGTTGGCTGGTATCCCTGGAACCTGGTGACAACTTATGATTGTTGGCGGACCCGGTCAGCGAAACCCCGTCAACAGATTGTAACTTATTCATAAGAGAGACACTTGAAGGATTATTACTTGTTTCTATTTTTATTGATGACATTATTTTTGGTGGTAATGACAAGCTTAGTGCAGATTTTGCTAAAGAGATGCAGAGCAAGTTTGAAATAAGCATGATTGGACCTATCAAATACTTTTTGGGATTAAATGTACAATAGACAGACAGAGGTATATTCATTAATTAGTCTAAGTATGTGAAAGAAATATTGAATAAATTCAAGATGGAAGATTGCAAGCCAGTAAGAACCCCCATGATAATAGGAAGAAAGCTTTCTAAAGATGATGATTCTATAGTAGTTGAGAAGACACTATACAAGTCTATGACTGGAAAACTCATACATCTTACTCAATCTAGACCAGATATTTCTAATGCAGTTGGCATTGTTGGAAGATTTGCAGCTGAACCTAAAAAAAATCACTTAATGGCAAGAAAAGGAATATTCAAATACTTAAAAGGGACTATAAAATATGGTTTATGGTATCCTAGCTCAGAGAATGTAGAACTTCATGTATGTACAGATGCAGATCAGGAAGGTTGTGTTGATGACAGAAAGAGTACCTCAAGAGGAGCAGTATTTCTTGGAAACAGATTAGTTACTTGGACAAGCAAGAAGAAGAATTATATTTCTTAGTCAACAAGAGAAGCAGAGTATGTAGCAGCAACATTAAATTGTTCTACAATTTTTTGGATCAAGAAGATGATAAAATACTTTAGAATTTAGATTGATTATCCTATTGTTATTCATTGTGACAACACTAGCACTATCAATATGTCAAAGAACCCTATGATGCATGCAAAGACAAAGCACATTGAAATAAAATATCATTTTCTAAGAGAGAAAGTTGTAGATAAAGAAGTAAAATTGGATTATGTGAGTACTAAAGAACAGTTAGCATACATATTCACAAAGCCTTTACCGAAAGATACTTCTGAGTATCTCAGGGAGAAGTTGGGAGTAATTCCCTACCCTGAGTATGATTAGAATTTGCAGAAAGTACATCAGTCCTTGGCGACTAATGAATGGTTTAATACTCTACCTCAGGAGTAGTACCTGTGCTTATTTGTTTTTGGCACCCTTTTCCATTGATGTCAAAGGGGGAGTATATAGTTTGGGGGACTATACAGTCATTAAAAATTAGATGCAGCAGTTAAGGGGAGTTTTTTTGAGGATATTGAGAAGATTGTAAAAAGAAAGAATACTTTTGGATTGATGGTGTTTTTCATATCATATGTTTCCATTAATGTCAAAGGGGGAGATTGTTGGAGATTTTCCTTTGAGCTAGTGGTTGACTGTATGTAATTCTCAATATGGAAATGTTGGAGCCTTGTGTGTTTATTTTTATGTTGTAGACATATTCATTATGCTACGTTCATAGACAGATTCAGTTGTGTAGTTGAACTTGAGTTATGATGATCTATTTTCCAGTTATAATTTCAGGAGATTTTTTATTAAGAGCCGACAATATTTATATTGTTTCCTCAGTTGCGCCTATCTTTAGGATATGCATGTTTAAATTTGTATTTAGTTATGAATTTAGAATGTCTGGTTAAGAGCGCTTAACATGTTTCATCTAGAGAGTGAATTTTGAGTTAATTTGGTGGAGCCGACTGTGTGAAGTGACGCGTCTACTCATCTTGATTTGCAGGGTTCTATTTGTGTAGCATGCTTAGTTTGGCCGATGGAGAAGTGGTTGAAGAGTTTCCTACAAGTTGACTTGATCATATCTTTGGAGGAGGATACTTATAGTAGATCATTTATGATAAAAAAAGTGAGAAAGTGGAAATAGAAGTAGAGAAAAGTATTTGATGTATTGTGCCAATAAAGCTATATCATTCATCAGTTGAAGATCTATGTGAAGAAGCATAGTGCAAAAAAATCACTGGAACTAATCAAGACATCAGGTCTAATTCATAGTTAAATATCATATATAGTGTATATCTATTGTGCAGAAGGTTACAACCTTCATCATTTGAGCAGTGAGCTCACAGACAGTGTGTCCTCACCTCAAAAAGGGTTATTTGTAAAAGACTCCTAATAGGTTCCAACCTTTGACTAGGTCACTGTACTTAATGCATTGTAAAGATCAACTCGTAACAAGGTTATAGGATCTTCTAACATGGATCATTATACACTAGTGCAGTTCTTTGTGGGTGCTAATTCCCACCGGGGTTTTTACCTATTTTGGGTTTTCCCATAACCAAAATTGTGGTGTTATAATCTATATTATCTTGTTGTGTTTATGCCTAATGTTATTCTATACTTAATTGGATAAAGAATTGAATCTTTTAGATAACTGATTCACACCCCCCCTCAATTATCTCTTGGGACTATTCCTAACATATGTTTCTCAGTTTTTGTGTCCCTGGACCCCTTATGGCCCTTTATGAACTTTTACGATCCCTAAGAATACATCTTAGAGGTCTTAAAGTGTTGTAAAGGGTCGTAAGAGGCTCCTAGGAGGGGCCACATGAGCTTCCACCTTCACGTGGTTGGCACTATTAAGTAGAGAATGTTAAATAATTATCAAAACAAAAAGAAGCTCAATATTTTAAGGTCCCACTCCATGCATGACAAATATATAATTTTTTTAAATATAGCATACTATTGCAATTGTGATGGTATTAAGAGAATGACCGATACCAAAGCACTACATGCGACGTCCAAATGTCAGAATAATCCAACAGCTAGATGTCTCCTGTACAATGTATCTCTCACATACCCATCATTATTGTGACACTCATAATGTGTAACGACAACATGTTAACCATGGTAGCTTGTGTATATTGTGATGGTTAATACCATCGTAATAATGATGGACATACCAGTTGTCGGTGATTCCAACACCAAAACTGTAACACTGGTCTGTGTCGCTTGACCCATGGGGTAGTGTTAGAATTGCGATGCATAGATGTCAAAAAAAGGACTCAAATGTACTAGTGTCACCTCTCCTCACAAGTTGATCTCAACCACTCATTTCCAAAAATCTTCCATAAAAGGAGTGAATTTTGAGCTCAATAGGCCAACAATTTTAGAATTATGAATGCACTCTTATGCTATCGTTTTTGTTTCATGATTTCACATAGCTAATTAGAGAACATTCATTTATACTTCAAGGAATCATTTCTAAGCATGAATTTCATGATAGTTAACTTCAATTCTCAATAAATCTTCCATTCTAGGACTAAATGTGTCACTAATTTAATGCATAATCTAAGGGAAATTATAGCTTAAATCATACTCTTCTTAGATAGGAAGCAATATGTTGCTTTCAATGGTTTCCTATGCTTTTCAATTGATTTCCATATTTCTAACCATTGATGTAATGACATATTGAAGTGTTGTGTTGTAACTTGTAGCTACATAATTCACACACACACATGGATCTACAAATGCCACTCCTAGATCTTGATTTTTTTGAGATGTTTGATCACACTTGCAAGGAGAGAGAAGAAGAATGGTGAAGAAGGAGACATATTATTGGCTAGTCTTGAGAGCTCCACTAAAACACCATCACGGGATAGGAAAGATAACTCCAAATTGAAGAAGATTGTTTTGATGAATGGAAGAAGAAAATAGATGCCTTTGCTTGAGATCTTGAAGACACCTTGCTTTCTTCAATACTCTCAAAATTTGAAAATTATCGCTTACACTGAGTTGATAGCTTGAGAGTACTTGTGCTATCTTGCATATGAGATGGATGTGAAAATGAGGAGAGATATAGGATTTATATAATTTACCCCTTATTTTGGGATTTAAAATAAAGCCAGGCCGACTATAAAAGAGAAATTGAATACAATATCTCGATAACAAACTCTGGGCCCATTTTAGGACAGACTCACAAGGTACACAATGTTTGAACATTGTGTACCCAGGTACAAAACATTTCGAATGTTTTGTACCCTTGGCTTATGTACCAAATTTTCTCAAGGACATCAAGATGTGGAGGATAGGTCCCAGTTTGAATTATAGGTTTCTAGGATCAATAAAAATAGGAAAAAAGGCCTCAAAATCACCAAAGAGAGTCTATGGGTCCTGATTAGAGCCACCAATGATTGGTGCTAACTTTTTAGGATGGTAAATTTCTAATTTGAGTTAAAATGATCACAAAAATAATTGATGATGTTGTTTCTGATATGATAATATAAGCTTGCAACAATGGCAGTGGTCTCTCTCGATGGATCCTTTTGTATAAAGTGATAATGTATTCTTCTCTAACTATTGCATAGTGATTATCAAGATGATTGGTCATGGGTCACTATAATTTTATTTTCCTTTATCTTAATATTTACATCTCTTTATCATACTTCTTACTAGGACAATGATGTCTGCGTTTATGATTGATCCAATATATGTTTTCTATTTGGTCTATGTTGAGTATCTGATTGGATGAAGTGAAACATCCTTTTGGTGATTGATATATTATAACTTGATGGTACTCTTCACTCTTGGTAGGTTGAACTTTATTTTATGATCGATCTTATGATCCTTCACATAACATCTTATCATCTCATGATTCTTCAAGTATGATGGATGCATGATGATCTATATTAAACACCATACTTCTTCCTTGTTTCCTTGGATCTTGTTATTATAGATTTATACTCATCCTCATATCTCATGCTAATTAGGAAAATCACCGATAAAAACACCTTACTACCTACTACTAACTACCTTCTAAATATCGATAGGTGCTCAAGGTCTACCACTCCTTGACCACATAAGTGTCTTATTATTATTATTATTATTATTATTATTATTATTATTATTTTATACTTTAAGGATGGGGACATCAATGTCTCTTCTCCTTGAAAATACTTTCCCACAAGTATTCTCAAACTGTTCCCTGATTCTCTTGATTAGTAACTGAAACATCATCAGACACCTCCATCTTTATTCACTATAAATTCCACATAGATGAGCATGAATGTAGGTCTGTTACAATATTTTCTAATTATTTCTTTGAAGAATCATTGGATTCTATCCTTGAACCTCTTTATGTGTTTAATTGGTGTCATGAGGATAGATGCTTCCTTTGAATGTGATGGTTAGTTCATTCATGGAACTTACCTCCTAAAATTTGATGTTGACCTTGTGATCTCCCTTTGATAGACCTAAGAGAACTTGGTGATTTGTTACATGATATAACTTGTGGAGTTTCATTGCACATCATTAAGGATTCTCTTTTGGTCATTCATCTTGAATTTGAAAGTCATGGATTTGAATTTTTTGGTGAGAGTACCAATTAAGTTCATCCCTTGTATGTCAAGCTCCATGCCTATTCTACCCAATTCCAACATTTGTAAATCATACTTGAATACATGACTTCCTATGTTGACTTGTAGGCTTGGAGTTAATGTATGAAATTCCAAATTTGATCCATTTGCCAAGATTACATCAAAAACTTCATGTTCACAAGTAGGAGATTTTCAAGAAGTGACAAGATTAGTGCTTATGAATTTGTGGGTAGCCCCACATTCAATGTGAATAGTTATGGCTTGTCATTGCAAGGTTTCTTGTACCCTAAAATTGTCATTTTTGTAAGATCCCTTTAAGATAGCTACAAAACCACTTTTATTTTTAAAATAAGATGGTTGGCATCATCTTTTGAATCACTTTTCTCATTTCTTAAACTTTCATCTTCTTGTTCCTCACTCTTAGGCCTTACCTCCATGTAATGGATTTGGCCTTTACCCATTCATAGATGTCCTAGCACACAGGGTTCCTTGCACATGAATTGTAATTCTTATCTTCAAATCTTGTTGGATCTATTCAGCCAATGTATTCCTTCTCAGTGCATCCTTTGAGAATAATAAGTAAATAAAATCTTAAATATTTACGGTACATGCATGGATAATACTAGTGCAAGACCCCGAGGTTCTTCTAAAGGGTACATCCTTTGGGCACCCCTCAAGGCCCACACCCATACATGTCAAATACCCTTATAAGTTTGCAAACCCCTTAATAATGTGTCTAGGGTGCGATGTTCAAGGAACCCAAACCATGGTATTCCATCCTAAGGCCTTTACACAATTTTTTAATTTTAAAAATAATTCAAGTTCCTTTTGAACCTTTATATTTTTTTATTACCCAAAACTTGACATATTTATTAAATTTACTAGTATTTCTAGTGGTCCTTCTAAATTGGCATGTCTCCTCAATTTATTTAACAATTTTCCAAATTTGGAAGAGCTTCTAAATTCATTCAAAAACCTCCATTTTGGTATGTTATCTAAATATGGATGTTGGCCTACTAAATTGTTTGGTATGAAAGTATTTCAAAATTTGATCCCTTTCCAATTGAGTTTCTATTTTTTTCACTTTGACTTTGGTTACTCATAAGTCAAGTTTGAAACCTCCAATTTTTGAGGATTTATTTTTTATTAGGGACAAATTGCATCTTTATATAGTGGTGTATATATTTCTTGATTTGGTGGTGAGTTTTTAAGAAATTGTAGATTCTCGTAGGTGTTGTTGAATGGTTTTTATTTTGGAAAACTTTGGGCCTCCATTATTATTCATACAATAACATTTTTTGATACTTTTTATTAAGTTCATAATTTTTGTGAATATTTGTAGGAAATAGGAAGCAAGCAATTGAGAGGAGGGGTTGAATCAATTTCTCCTAAAATACTTAAAAATGCAAACCCTTAAACCTTTAAAACTTAAAACCCTTTATCACTTTAACCTTTATTACTAAATTGCAAAATTTAAAGCATGTGAACACAAATCAGAAAACACCAACACCAAATAAAATAAAGATTTTTATCTTGTAAACCAAAACTAGGGTTAAAAATACGGTGGGCTTGAAACCCACATAAAGACTAGTACCTTGTTAGAAGTATAGAATTATTACAATATGGGGAATGCACATGCATTCAGACACACTGCCTAGAGTTCACTAATTAATTTTCCTTGGGCTATAACCTTAAGGAAGTATCACTGACTTACAATCACAATTCAAACACCAATATGAGAATTCATGAACTACATGATATCACCTAACTATGCCTTGGTCAATTCCATTTTAGTACAATAGATCCCTTGCTATAATTCTCTCTTTTACACTCAAATGAGAAATCCAACCCTCATTAGCTCCATAAAAGTTCTTCACTAGAAACCTCTACCTTTCACAATCTTCCAAACTAATTAGCACACATAAACAACACAAATCAAATCCTAATTCATAATATTTATCAAGAACTAGGTCAACAAAACCTAATCCTCAAACATTGAACTCTTAGCATCAAAATCAACCATCTGTATCACTGCCCACTTTCCAAACATTTCTTAGATCCTTCACAAACACCTTAAGATCATAATCATAACCCTAAAACATTTTATCAATCTCCCATAAACTGCTTTATCAACTTTTCTTGACATGTCGGCTAAGAACATAAAAAAATCTTATAATTCATTAAAATTAGTCACCTTGATGTTGGAATTAATGAGAAGTGTGTACTGAGAGGGGAGGAGTGAATCAGTACCTCTAAAAATTTTGTATCCTCTAATCAATTAACCTTTGTGTAACCAGTTCTATATCCATTCAATATGATCTATACTATCTTGATGTGATTTATATCAATTTATTAAGTTAACATACATGTGAACATTCATAGAAACATTTATGAAAGTAATTGACACATAACACAAGATATGATATCACAGAAAACTCCTGTTAGGAAGTAAAAACTATGGTGGGGATGGCACCCACAAAATCTTCACTATTTGTAGATTGGAAGGGGCTAGTTAAGGCTTACAATTTGATCATTTCTGACGATCTAACTAGTTAAGAGTATCTATGGAGACTTGTTAAATTCTACTCGGTTAAGAGCTTTAGCAACACTGTTGAGTGTGCACTTGGTTAAGAGATTTGTAGTTGGACTATTAAATCTACCTTCCTTGAAAGGATTTTTATAGTTTTCTCCACTTGTTAGAATGATAGAAAATTACAATTTGACTTGGTAAATGCAATCTCCTATTACTGATACAGATCCATTTAAGTTTACATGAATGAGATTATCACCTAATGTGATTGAGTAATACTTCTGATTCTTGGTAGCCTCTATTCTTGGTTCTTGCTAACCAAATTCACCTTTTTCTATTGTAGTTCTTGAAAATTTCAATCTGATCCATAGATGTGCTCATAGGCTTCATTCATCCTCTCTTTCATATTCACATCCTTCTATAATGAATGATTGCATCATCTATTTATAAGATGGATTGACATCATCAAGTTTCATGAAAAACAATGTTAACTCTAAGAACAGGTTTACAACTTGTACCTTGATCTCCTAGTCTATGTATTTTAAATCAGTTAGATTGATTTAAAACACTTACATTCATGTTTCTTGTCCCTAAAGAAATGGATTTGAAAACAAATCAAGATCCTATAAATAGAATAAGACTGCTTTATCTATCGTGGAAGTCAGATCCACTTTTTTTGGGTTGCAACTGATTCTTGGTTCCTGACGGTCAGTTATGCTTCTAAAATTAGTTGACTTTCTTTCAATTTTGTTCACTTGGATGCTCTTTAACTGTCTCGTAGGTTTTCAACTGATCTGTCTCTCAGTTTTCACTTTATCCTACATGTCATGTTCTTCTGTCGGGTTCCTATTTATCTTTCTTCTTTGCAATTTTGGTGTACACACAAAGTTGTGTCGTTGGTTCTCTTTGTACTTAGTCATTTTGGTAATCTTTTTGTATCAAATTTTTGGTTTTCTCTTGTCCTATCTCTCGGTGTATGCTTACCAAAAGTGTTGTTTGCATACTAATGGAAAATTAAGGTCATCAATCTCCCCCTTTGATATTAGTATAAAAAATTGATATGTGCAAAATAGTAACAAAATGTTAAGTATATACAACATATATAATCCTTAGTCATTTAATGACTCCTCCTATGTATATGCTAGTATATCATTATTTTTGGTAGTACTATATAGTTCCTTCCTATCTGTACATATCATTTTACCATATGAATATACATATACATATCATTTTCCATATACCATTTTCCCATATGAATACATATAATTTTCCCCCTTTTTTGATATTAAGGGAAAAGGTCTATACCTTAGAGCTTATAAAAATTATGGGAGTGTGAAGAATTCATGTCTTCCATCATTTTCTTCCTTTATTCTTTTAAGTTCTCCAGAGCCATGTGCTTGAGTGTGATCTTGGAGTGCATGTCATAGATGTTGTCTGCTACAGACATCTCAGGAGTTGCTATCAGTTGTTGTGCTGAACTGATGTGTTGTTGAAGCAGTGTAAGGTTCGGTAGAAGTTGATCTTAGAGCTCAGTGAATTATTCCCTGAATTGTGTCTCTTCTTCCCATAGTTCTTTCCTTAACGTTTTGATCTCAATGATCTTCTCATAATGCAACTTAATTGCATTGTCTCCGTCGTTGGTTTAGATATTAGCACTGTTAGCTAGATCTATATCTAACTTTTCTATGTTGTCACTATTCTCTTTAGTGAACTTTTCTGATAGCTTTACCTTGTTGACTACCACTTCTTGGCTAATGTTCTCAATGAGCTTCTGCTGGTACTTTTGCTCTACTCTCTCTTTAATTTCCTTCTCTACATCAATACTTTGAGTTGTTATTGCTTCGGTGAGAGTCGCTAATTGATCAAGAATTGGCTTGTTCTGAAAAATATCAACATTGGGTACAATCTGGTGCAAGACATCCCTGGTTGTTTCTAGTACCATTGATTCTCAGTGCTATTTCTTCAGCTTCTCCTATTATGCCTTCCTTTGGCATATTTCACCGTATTCTTGTAATGCTTCAAAATCAAGTGTAGTTGGGTCACATTTTGGTATTTCAATAATTTCATCCAAGGTGACTTCCAACTTATTCTTATTTGATTTCTTCTTCTTATTTTGTGTAGCACTTGAATGTAAAACCATTGCCAATTTCTCAGCTTTCTTAGTTGTGCTTGTTGAAGTTACCTGTTGTGCTTCTTTTTGCTTTTGTGTATCAATTTCTACTTGTCAAGTGTCTGTAGATGTCTCCACATTCAATTTCACACTTTTGGTAGCACCTTTGTTGGATTCCTTAGAAGTGCCATCTTTAGGTTTATCTCCTTCATTAGTGTCCTTTGCTTCATCATTATTTGCTTCTACATCCTTCTCTATTTTTCTTGCATCTGCTTGTTTTGAATCTCCTCCTGTAACCTTATCAGTATCGGTTACTGTTTGAGTGTCTCCAATGTCTTTTTGATCATTGGTGTTGTCTTTCTTTTCTTCTTCCCCTACATCCTTGAGAGTATCCTTTTCAAGTGACTTGTTTGATTCTTGCGGAATATTGATAGCTTGTATTAATATTGGCATATTGCTTGGTATGTTCACTTGTGCAGTATCAACTGTTGTGTCCTGCTCATTGGTTGTGTCCTTTGTAACATTGACATCATCTTTATTAACTTCCTCTGCTGGGTCATTGGTAATATCAATAATATTGTTATCCACAATGTTATCATTTGTGGTGTTTGGCCGTGATTCATCTACAACATCTACATTTCTGTTACCGTTTGTGTCATCTTCTTCCTTGTCTAACTCAACTGACGTATCATCTTCTACATCTTTGATCAATATTAGTTCTTGAGTTTCCTTATCAACATCTTTTTGTTGTAGGTCTTTCTTGGGGATTTCTTCCTCATTAGGTCTATTTAGAATTTTACACCATTTCTTGTGGCTTTCATTTTCAATCTCTATAAGCCTCCCTTCAAGAAATTTATAGGCTCTCAACTTTGGTGAGAATTCCTTTTTGTATTTCTCAATCATATCATCAATTTCTTCCTTCTTGGATTCAGAAGGCATGAGAGTAACAAGTAATATTTCTCTTATTTCCTTTTCATTCTTTAAGGAAAATGACCATCTTACAAATAGTCTATCCAAGAGTTCCCTTGGTACCATACTACCTTCAAATTGCATTGGTACATATTTGAATTTATACATTTTTGCTATGATGGCATCTTCAATTTTGTTCTGATCTTCTAGATCTAATTTCAACCATCTTCTAATCTTAGAATCTGTAATAGATCCTGAGTTTGCAATAGATTTACAAATGTCATCAGTAGTTTTTGGAGCTTTAACTTTGACATTTTATGCCTCTATAGCTTCATCTTGCTCAGTGTCTTCAATATCTTCTCAGGTTCTGATGAGCTTCCTTACTCTTTTGTTTGCACCTCTCTTTGGTGTGGCCGCTTTCCTCTTGTATGTTATTACCTTTCCTTTCTTCAAAGGTGAAGGTGTTGAATCCTTAGATGTTTGGCTTCTTGTTCTAGAAGTAGCTGTGGTCCTTGGCTTCTTAGTTGGTGGAGGAGGTGGTGAATCTAACTTTGTGGCTTTGGAGTCATCTTTTTCTTTAGTTTCACTGATCGGTAGCTGTCTTTCAGTTTCTTCCTTCTTTTATATTTCTTCCTCCTGCTCGGTTCCTTCCTTTGTTGCTAACAATATCTTCTTTAGGTTCTTTACCATCTTGTCCTTTTTCCTGACAATTTTCTTAACAACTAGGCCAAATTTTATTCTTATTTTGGCCTCCTCATATGTTCCAAACTTGGGTTGTTTCTTATCCAGTGGTTCATTTAACAAGGCATCAATTGATTTAGATGCAAGATCAATATTTAACTCATATTATAATGGTTGAAGCCATGCTATCCTCGGTACAACAGGCTTGATATAAGTATGATCTGCATCAACCATAAAGCATAGTTCATCTTTATACTTCTCAATGAATTTCTTAGGGATCCTTACCCTCTTTTTCATTTGGTCTTTGAATACAGTGAAGTATTCATCCATGAATGTCTCAAAATTATCTTCCAGTGAGGCTATATGCTCACTAATTTGCATGGTGACCAATTTTGTGCTATCCCATTTCACATCTCCTACCGATGGGAAATTTTCTTGAAAGTAGAAGAAAATACACATTATGAGTGATCCAAACTTACATGTGTTTGAATTCACATTCCTTATAGTCCTTATATTCTCTTCTAGTTGATGTAGTAGAAGTTTGGATAAGTCCAACTGTGTTCCCTTCTTCACAATCTTGTAAGCTGTGTCCACTACACCGGATGCAATGTTGTTCAATTTTCTGGCTTGGAAGAATTCGTAGCCTAGAATGCATGCACCAAATTTCATCTCATCATCGATTATGATGGACAATTTCAATCCTCTACCATCCCATTTGGATCCTATCATCTTCTCAGCCTCGGTCTTGGGTGGATGCTTTCATGCTTTTACCTTCTCAGTTATAGGGTAACCGGTGACCGCATAGATAACATCTCGGGTTATCATCTTTGGTTCATCCAACCAAAGTTTGTAATTGTGCATTCGGCTTAGTACTAACCGAATCCACTCAGTTTTGAAAACCTTTGGAAACATTAGGGCATTGGTGAGCCCTTTTACTTCAATATGTTTATGTTCATCTTTTAGAGTTCCATCTTTGTTGCATAGCTTCTTATAATATTTTTCAACTTTTGAATCACCTATTTTTGCAATCTTGTAGTGTATAAATGATCATACATCTTCCACAAGAAAAACCCTAGCTGGTATTCACGAGAATGCTCTAGCATTATTGGGTTTTGAGGCAACCTCAGGGTGAATCTTGTAGTTTGGTTCCTCACATGCCGAATTCTTGATGAGCTTGAACTCATCCTTCTTGGTGTTCTTGGATTTCACAGTTTTCGAAGTTGTGGCCATTTTTAGATTTAGGGCTTTCTGTAAAATTTGTGAAATGGAGTTGTCGGTTGTTTATGGAACTTGATTTATACACCTGTAATGATTTCTAATCTATGTGGAGTGCTAGTGGTTGAGTTGTGGTCGCTCTGTGATCCTATCGCTTTCTGCTCAAAAATCGCTCTTCGTTGCTCTGCTCTGGTCGTGGTGAACAATGAGACTGACCATTCACCTTTTTATAGGTGTCTAACCTAAAAGGTGTGTCATTAATGCTTACCAACTCCTTGATGTGTAAATATGGAGTTCATCGGTTAAGACTTCAACTTTCCTTCAGTGACCACATAACATTTTGGGTTGGTAGTTATACCTCTTGCCTTTACTGATGGGTTTTGGTATTGCAAATCACTTATTCACTTTTCTCGGTTATCGACGAGGCTTAGTTTATCCTAGAAACTTAGTTTTTAAGTGATGCTTCTCGGTAAGTGTAGGTAGTCTCAGCTTTGAGTCTGTACCGATGGATTTCTGTATATATGCTCGGTAGCATAGTTATCAAAAATTTTAACAAGTAGTACCATGATGCATCTTTCTTATGCTAATTTGGCATTTGATCAATATATTATGGAACTGATGAAAAATAATAACTTGGTTAATTTAGTTCCATACTTACTTGTTCTTCTTAGGTGGGGGTGGTGATGTCACTAGATCCATTGGATGGGGTGTCACCATTTGCATTACTCGGTCCAACTTCATCATTGTTTGAATCTTTTCTCCACATTTTGTCTCTTTCCCTCCAGATGTCTTCAATGGTATTTCCATTGGGATATGTGCTAGTTTTTGTCATTTGGTCTCTATAGTCTTTCTTGAGATGACCAACTTTATGACAGTGTAAGCATGCCATTCCAGGGTTAGTCCAGCCTCTAGACTTTCTAGTCCACTGTCTCATATAGTTTGTAGCAATGTGACCAAATCCTCCATGTGCTATACAATTTTTCCAAGTGTTGTAATCCCATATATATTGGTTACTGACTCTCTTCGGTTGATAGGGAGTTTCTTGACCTTTAGGCTTCCATACTTGCCTTTTCTTTTTCCAGCATTCAAGAGTTTTTTGCCCATTCATTTTGCAAGTAGGACAGTATTTGTCCATGTAAGTTTCCTTCTTTGGTTGTTTTATCTTAGACTTAAATTCATATGCTTTATGTCCTTTCTTGTTATATTTATAACAAAAACCTATGAATGAAGATGTACATTTAGGAATACCTTTCATTTTGCCTCTGCATACATTTGATGTATGGCCTTTCTTTCCATAGTGATTGCATGTAATCTTTCTTGGTCTTTAATTTGTATAGACATTCTTTAGATCAGTTTGATTTGATGATTCTCCATTCTTGGTAAAACCTAGACCTGTATTGTTGTTGACTCATCATTTTCCTTCAAGAAAATCATCCATTCTTTTATTGCTTTATTCATCTTTCTTGATAATTTCATTATGCTACTGCTGAATTCTTATTTCTTGTTTCAACTTTTCATTCTCATCTCTTAGCTCACCGATAGCTTCTATTCTTTCAATGAGTTCAACATTTATTATGTTTGCCTCTTGACTCATAAGAATAATCTGATTTGTAATCTCATGGTGATGCTCTATAAGTCTTTGTATTTCAGACTCTTTTTCTTGTAGCTTCACTGTTATCTTTCTTCTACCATCAATAGCTAGTGTCCTTTCTTTCTCATCTTGTCTAGCATTGTTCATGACATCAATCATCTTTACCATCTGTGTCTCTTGATTGATTTGAAAATATTTAACTTGTCCAGCCAAATGTAGATTGATTTTAGTTAGGCTTGTGTTTCTTTCTTTTGATGTATCTGATGCTTTGCTTGTAGTTGATCCTGAAGACTCAAAGAAATCTGGTATCTCTTCCTCATGATAATCTGTCTCATTACAGTGAGATTTCATAATATTTATTTCATCTAACAACTATCTCATGTTGATTCTAGCTTCTTTATACTATTCATAGAACATATGAATTTCTAGCTTCTTATTTTCAATATTCTTATCAATTCTCTACTTCTCCATTGTATGATCTTTTCTCTTAAGCCTTTAATCTTTTCCAAAGAAGAGACTTATCTGTGATACCAATTGTTGGAATTAATGGGAAGTGTGTAGTGAGAGGAGAGGGGTGAATCAGTACCTCTAAAACTTTTGTATCCTTTAATCAATTAACCTTTGTGTAATTAATTGAATATCCATTCAATTTGATCTATACTATCTTGATGTGATTTATATCAATTCATTAACTTAACATACATGTGAACATTCATAGAAACATTCATGAAAGTAATTGACACATAAAAAAAGATATGATATCACAGAAAACTCCTGTTAGGAAGTAAAAACTACGGTGGGGGTGGCACCTATAAAATCTTCACTTTCTGTATATTGGAAGGGGCCGGTTAAGGATTAGAATTTGATCACTTTTGATGATATACCTGGTTAAGAGTATCTGTGGAGACCTATTAAAGTCTACTCAGTTAAGAAGTTTAGCAACACTATTGAGTGTGCACTCAGTTAAGAGATTTGTAGTTGGACTGTTAAATCGACTTTCCTTGAAAGGATTTTTACAGTTTTCTCCACTTGTTAGAATGATAGAGAATTACAATTTGACCTGGTAAATGCAATCTCCTATTGCTGATATAGATCCATTTAAGTTTACATGAATGAGGTTATCACCTAATGTGATTGAGTAATACCTTTGATTCTTGGTAGCCTCTATTCTTGGTTCTTGCTAACCAAATTCACCTTTTGCTATTATGGTTCTTGAAACTTTCAATCTGATCCATAGATGTGCTCATAGGATTCATTCATCCTCTCTTTCATATTCACATCATTGTATAATAAATGATTTCATAATCTATTTATTAGATGGATTGATATCATCAAGTTTCACAAAAAACAATGTTAACTCTAAGATCAGGTTTACAACTTGTACCTTGATCTCCTAGTCTATGTTTTTAAAATCAGTTAGACTTATTTAAAGCACTTACATTCATGTTTCTTGTCCCTAAAGAAATGGATTTAAAAATAAATCAAGATCCTATAAATATAATAAGAGTGATTTATCTGACGTGGAAGTCAGATCCACTTTTTGCGAGCTGCAACTGATTCTCAGTTCCTGATGGTCGGTTATGCTTCAGAAATCAATTGATTGTCTTTCGGTTTTGTTCTCTCAATTTCTCTTTAACTGTCTTGTCGGTTTGAACTTTATTTGTCTCTTAGTTTTCACTTTATCCTGCATGTCAGGTTCCTCTTTATCTTTTTGCTTTGCAATTTTGGTGTACACACAAAGTTGTGTCATTGGTTCTCTTTTTACTTAGTCATTTCGGTAATCTCTTTGTATCATATTTTCGGTTTGCTCTTTTTCTGTCTTTCGGTGTATGCTTATCAAAAGTGTTGCTTTCATACAAATGGAAAATTATTGTCATCACTTGATTGATTTAAGCTACCAACTCATCAAGCATGTAATCCTTGGTCATCCTAAGGCATCATAAAACTCAAACAAACAATAAAATCTATCACACTCATCAGATTTGTCAGCATTTCATGCTGAAGCTCAAGACAATTGTTACCCCCAAATGAAATACTTTTAAATAGCTTGCAAACCATCAAAATCACAAATGCTTTGAATGGTAGACACATTTCTATGTCCTTAACACTTTCCCAGTTGTGCAACCAAAGATCTCACCTTGAGTACGTGCACAAAATCATTCTTTGCAACTTTGTTATACTAGAAAGAAGTAAAATAACCAGTCTTCATGTGTGTCATCATAACTTGATCAAATCATCATGTCAACAAATGAAACTTGACATGAACCATTTAGACAACTTCTACATCATCCCATGAGGTGCATAACTCCTCATCTTTAGTAATATTCCTTCACCATTCTTCCGATCATCCTATGTTACTGAGAAAAGTGCACAACAAAAATCCAAACTATATAATAGACATGTTGACATCAAGGATGACACATCCAACTTGCCTAAAATATCCCCCTTTGGAATTGATGAAAAAATGTGATGAGAAAAACAATAATACAATTAGAAAACAACAATGCTACAACAATAATACAATTAGAAAACAACAATACAAAACTGAGGATGGAGCGGGAGAGGGAGCGGGAGCGTCTGGATTCAACTTTGAATTTGGGCGGGAGAATTTGGGAGGAGGCAGAATCCTCTGAGCGCAACAAGCGGAATGATGGGAAGGACATCGAGATCACAGGATTAGATCCCGATGCGGGGCAGGCACTAGAGGACCCAGGAGGGGGTCCCAGATAGGAGGCTGGGCTGGGGAAACCGAGGAAATGGGCGTCTCTTTTTGGCATCAAACCAACAAGTAAATCTTCTTTACCTCCGGTGAAGAACGTTTCAATACCTTCTCAAGGAAGCTTTGCTATTGAAATCCCAGACCAGACCATTGATTTTTCTATAGAAAGGATGAAAAATTCACTGGTTGGGAGATTTGTAGGAGTAAGACCTAACATCAAAGTGGTTAGGGCTTTTGTATCTCACAAATGGGCTTTGAAAGGACAGGTAGAGGTGGTAGCAATGGCTAAGGGATGTATGTCGTTCTTTTTCTCTTGTGAAGAAGATAGAATGAATATTCTCTGTAGCGGGCCATGGTTGATTGGGAAAAACACTCTTATTCTTCAAAAATGGAGTCCGAATCTTGTCTTCGAGGAGGACAAAGCTTGACAGGTTCCGGTATGGATAAAGCTACACGGATTGCCTCTTGAATATTGGCTGGAAGACATATTTGTTGGTATAGCTAGTTCATTCGGAGAACTTTTGTCGATAGACAATGTGACAGCGGCGAGACGAAGGCTAACCTATGCCCGTATCTGTGTTGGGATAATGTAGGATAAGGATATGCCAGAAAAAATAAGTTTGAAATCTAAGATGGGTTTGTGGGAACAACCTATAGAGTATGAAACTATACCCTTTGCGTGTTTCCATTGTAAAAAGGCGGGTCACTGGGCAAAGAAATGTCCGGAGAAAGTAATTCAGAAAAAGATTTAGAAATGGATTCCAGTAGGGAAAAGAACTAAAGAAGTCAGCAGCAAAGAAAGGGAAGGACAACGAAAAGAGAAAGAGGAACAAGAAACTAATGAGAAGACTAAATGTACTAAGACAATGTTAGGATCATATACAGAGGATCCTAAGGACTGGGGAATAGAAGTTATGAATGAAAAAGAAAATGAAATCCAAATGGAAGAAGATGAAACAAAAGAAAATGAAACCCAAATAGAAGAAGGGGAGTTTAAGGAAGAGGATTTTAAGGGAGACGAAGAAGGGGAAGAGCCGGAGGAGGAGCAAAATGATTATCACAGAGAAGGAAACTTCTAGGAAGAAACCAAAAGTACAATAGAGAAGAATGAGGACAATAAGAAAGATAGTGAGAAGGAGCTGAGAGGTAGTCCAGAAAAATTAGAAGAGACCCCAAAAAGGGGAGATAAAGATCAAGAGAAAGCTACACCCAAGAGGGGGAACACAAAAGAGGAATTTCAGAATCTAGCAGGAACAGCTAAACCAAAATGGGGGGATGCAACTGAGATCACACAAATTCTTGAAGGAGAGCACAGCGATAGAGAAAACGAGAAAAATACCAAAGGAGAAAAAAAAGGGAAGAAAGATAAAGAGGCACAAAATAGAAAGGTTTCAACAAGAAGCAATAAAAATGGAGATGTCAGAGCAGGATTAGCATCACCAGGGAGACCTTCAAGTCAAAAGGTGAGAAACAA
>MU226750.1:43660-61255 GCA_018584345.1 Thuja plicata
AAAAACAAATAAATCAAATTAAAGACAAGATGGAAAAGGACAACAGGGATGAAGAAATTAAGAGTTTGCACAAAAAAGTTAAAAGACTGGAGGCATCTGTTAAAAAAATAGGGGAACAATGTCTCATTAGCCTAAAATCTTACTGTGGTCATGCTCAAATTCTTATGGACAAACTGGAAATGATCAATAAGGAAAAAGATAGCAGCATTGTGGAGAAGACGGGACCGGGATCGCGTACCAGAGCTAGTGCTAAGAAAAAGAGTCCAAAGGAGGACAAAGAAACAGAGGAGCTGAAAACTTTGGTTAATAACATGCAAATCATGGTCCTCGAAGCTGAGGAGATTGTAAAAGAGATGTAGCTATTCTTTCTACGATCCTGGTTGGGTTTTTTGCTGTCCCTGCTGTCTTCTGCTATTTCTTTGGGACATATCTCTATTCGATTCGATGTTTTGCTGTTCCTTTCTATTTTGTTGCTTTGGCATAGTTGTTTATGTTTTTAAACTGTATATCTTTAAATTCTAGGTTGCAGGTCCTTGTAAAGCCTGCAGTACTCTTTGGTTTTTTGTAAAGGTTTCGGGTCCTTGTAAAACCTGCTTTTACTTAATCAGAACAATACTACCAACGATATCCACAATTTCTTTTTGTAGATGCCTAAAATTGTTCCTTATCACTAATTTAATGTTATTTAATTAATGTGTTATAGTGACATTATAGTGAACGTTAATAATTAATTATATTTTTTTTTTATTATTTGTAAAAATAGGTTTTGAAGAGAATCGAAACCCTTTATAACTAGGTTACATAAAGGTAGGCAATAATATCAACCTAGACAAAAAATTGCAAGAAACCAGCAGACACCCAACAATACAAAACCAACAATGACCAAAACTAGCTGAGAAAGAAAACTAAAAGAGACAGACATAGGGAATGAAGACTAGGAAAGGTCCCCAAGGGTACCCACCACCTCATTTTTGAGGTTTGATGTAAAGTTCCTAACTGGCTGTAACTGACACTTGTCTGCAATACTTCATGGATTTGAATAGTTTCTTGTTCAAAGTTGAGAATAATGTGCTTGCATTCAATTCTGTTTTACTTCTCAATGTATAATGTATAGACAATCAAGGATAAAACCACACACAATACTACTTCTAGAACTATATTGATTTAGAACTCCAACAAATATATATGCTTGCAAAACATGAACATTTCATAATATAGCATAATGACAATTTGAATACATAAACTGAATATCAAATTCTTTCTAGATTTATTTTATTGCATGTAGAAAGTCTAAGATGAAGCAACCAGTTTATGCACCTGGTAAAACACAACCTACTAGCTTCACATGGCTATGATGTGTGACACATGTGATAGTGAAGAGGAACTCTTTACGCCAACTTCTGGTTGATAGGTCTCCATGCAAGAGATAATTCCCACGCTGTGTTGGGATAGCCCATGCACTGAGTCTGGTGGACTCCACCCGTTCTTTGTTGGCTTCTACCTTCTCTGGCCATGCCTAGACCCTCACGTGACTGCTCTAGCATGCACTCAGCTAGGGGAGTGTCTGTGGAATGTCTTTCACTTCCATGCATGACTAAATCAACCCACTCTTTGCGGGTGAGTTAGACTTGAGAGCTCTTGAGATCTGGCTTGAGTCTTCTAGCAGATATCACGCTAATATTCCATGCCAACTCTACACTCTTTTGTCATGTTAAATGAAGGAAATGAACACTTCTGATTTCAAACTATGGTTCTTGCTAAAGATGCCACACAAATGATAGGGCCACACTTCAAGAACAATCTCCTCTGATTTCTAGTTTGCTGTGTGATGTTCCCTTCTATGAGTATTTTCTCTTATGCATGTCGTTTCAAAATATTGAATGCAAGTTATGCTGATGTTTGTACTTTCACTATGGAAATTGAATTCACTTGTGAAACCTAGGTGATTTCACCAAGATGGAGGATTGGGGCTATGCCCAATTTCCATAAAACCCTTAAGGGGCTACGTCCTCAAGAAATCAGTCAATTTAAGAAACCAGAAATAAAAGCTTTAATTTTATAAATTCTCATTGTGCTTTTCCCAAGGAAGATCTCCTTCCTTTATAACCTCAAAATGAGAGCCATTACATCGACTAGACAATGTGGGATAAAGGCACTTTCATCTTTTAGTCACTTAAGTCACTTTGTAAAATAAAGTAACTTAAAGTTATAATATTAAAGTGACTTTATAATATAACTTTATGAAATAAAGTATCCCAACTATAGAGTCTGAAATCATATATTAAATAAATTCCCAAGTAACCCTATGACTGACTGGCATCCTCTGAAAAGAGGCCATTAGACTATCCAGATGGCTAGATAGGCTAATCAGGCATAACATGCATTACTATAGAAAAGGAAAAATTACAGTCCTCCCTTCCCAGGATTGCTTTCCCTCAAGCAATCTCAAAGCTGGGTGTTACAGGATATACTCACCCTCCCAAGTGGAATCCTCATACGACAAGTCCTTCCACTAGATCAAATACTCCCAAAAAACCCTATTCTGCAGATTCCTTTCCCTAACCTTAATAACCTCTATTGGAACCAAAACCAGTTTACCCTTCTCATCCAATGGAGGTAAACTACCCAAAGCTACTACCTGCTGTCTGATTGCCTTCTTGAGGCAAGAAGCATGGAAGAAATTATGAATCCTACTATTAGCCAGAAGATCTAACTCATAGGCCACCTTGCCAACCCTCCTCGAGATGCAATATGGACCATAAAATCTAAGCCTAAGCTTCTCTGATCCACTCTTCTTCAGGAAACTCTGTCGGTAAGGCTATAGGCAGAGATAAACCATGTCCCCTATCTCTAAATTACACTCTACCCTATGATGATTAGCATAAATCTTCTACTGATTTTGTGCTCTTTGAATATTCTCCCTTAGAGAGCAGAGAATGTCTTGGTGATCCTGTAACCAGTCACTAGCTATCGGAGCCCTGCTATCCTGTAAAGACAAATCTATGAGAGATAGTGGCTCACTGCCATAGAGTTCCCTGAGAGGTGACATGCCTATGGTCATATGATAAGTGGATTTGTAACAAAAATCCCCCAAGTATAGCCAATGGACCCAAGCTATCTGTTGTCTTGATACATAGTTTCTGAGATAGCTTTCCACCCATTTATTCATAATCTCTGTCTATCCATTTGTCTATGGGTGGTAACTGGTATTGGGAGTTAGCTCTGTGCCTTTCAACCTAAAAAGTTCCTACCAAAAGGTGCTAAGGAACTTTCTATCCCTATCACTCACAATGGTCTTAGGGAGGCCATGTAATATGAAAACCTCATGAAAGAATAATTCTGCTACCTGTGAAGCTGTCCAGTCTACTGCAATGGCAAAGAAATGAGAGAACTTGGTGAGTCTGTCGACCACCAAAAAATACTGTCCTTACCCTACACTTTTGGTAACCCAGTGATGAATTCCATAGAAATACCCTCCTATTTCTGAGCTTGAATAGGAAGGGGATATAGTAAACCTATTGGATGAGTGTGCTCTGACTTGTTCTATTGACAAGTTTGGCACTCCCTAACTTACTGGAGGACATCATCCTTGAGGCCCTTCCATGAGAACCTCTCCCAAATATACCTATAAGTCTTAAAGAACCCCAGATCCCTTGCTGTAGGAGTGTCATGCATGACCCTCAAAATCATAGCCTTCAACTTTGAACCAGGTACTAAGTAGATCATGTCCTTGTAGAGAATGATGTCATCAATTACCTTATACCGGTCATCTGGAAGCTGTCTGTCCAAAATATGACATGCTTGAGTATCCTTAGAATACTCAACCAACAAGTGAGACTTCCAATCTATGTAAATCTTAGATAGTACACAACAAGTTACCTCTGAAGGTCTCTTGGAGAGTGCATCAGCTACAATGTTATTCTTTCCTTTGACATAATTGATATCAAAGTCATATGCCTATATCTTGATGACCCACTTCTATTGTCTCTCATTGAGCTCTTTTTGTTCTAGGAAATATCTCAAGCTGTTATGATCCATTTTGATAGTAAACTTTCCACCCACCATATATTGTCTAAATTTTGCTAATGCATGCATGATGGCTAGCATCTCTTTGTCATACGTAGAGTACAACCTCACATTGTCCCTAAGTTTCCTGCTCTCATAAGCTATAGGGTGCCTTTCCTACATCAATACTACACCTATCCTAATACCTAAAGCAACACACTCAAGAATAAAGGGATGAGAGAAATCCGATAATGCTAGAACCGAGCATGTACTCATGATATTCTTGAACCTGTCGAAGACTATCTCAATATCACTTGTCCACCTGAAGGCCCCTTTCTGCATGAGATTGGTGAGGGGTGTAGCTGCCTGAGAGAATCCCTTTATGAACCTTCTATAGTAAGAACACAAACCAAGGAATCCTCTCAACTCTGAAACATTCCACAGTGGCTGCCAATCCAGGATCGCCTATATTTTCTCCTGATGGACCTTGAATCCATCTACCCCTATCACATGTCCCAGGTAGAGAATCCTAGTCAATCCAAACTCACACTTGGATTCTTTATAAAATAGAGACTGATTCTCCATGATGCTCAAAATCTCATCCAAGTGTCTCAAATGCTCCTCCCATGTCTTGCTGAAGACCAATATGTCATCAAAGAATACCAATACACTCTTGTGCAACTATTTTTTGAAGATGTGATTCATGAAAGACTAGAATGTATCTGGAGTGTTAGTGATACCAAATGGAATCACTAGAAACTCATAGTGTCTATAATGGCAGTGGAATATTGTCTTATGCACATCCTCCTCTCAGACACGAATCTGGTGGTACCCCGATCAAAGATCTATCTTTGAGAAATAGACTGCCCCATGTAACTCATCTAGCAACTCATCAATTCACGGAATATGATACCTGTTCTTGATGGTTCTCTTATTTAGAGCATGGTAATCAATACACATGTGGAGAGTACCATCTTTATTCTTCACCAATACCACTGAAGAAGCAAAGGGACTAGAGCTAGGTCTAATGTGTACCATGTCCAAGAGTTCCTTTATCATCTTCTCTATCTCTTCCTTGTAGTTCCTAAGATGATGATAAGGAGTAGTAATTATGGGCTTAGTGCCCTCCTCCATCTCAATGATATTCTTGAACCCTCTATCTGGAGGTATGCCTGGTGGTATATCCTCAAAGACCCACTTGTGCTAATCAAGCACCTATTGAATATCAAGGTGAACCTACTGCCCTGAATCCAGTGTGGGTTTCATGGATATGAAGCAATGGGCTACCCACTCATGTCACTGTGTCTCATGATGGCCTCCATCATGTGAGTAGACACTAATCTAGGCCCACCATCTGGCCTGGCCTTAAGAACCACCTGCTAACCACCCTGTATAAACTCTAATTATTTCAGCGTATGGTCAATGGTGTACCTTCCTAGGGTCTATAGCCATTGCACACCTAATATCACATCAAGACTATCCAATTCAATAACATAAAAATCTGCCTCTAGCAGGTAATCACCAAAGTGTATTGGAAGACCCAAGATATTTCCCGTGCAACTCAAGAGATCCCCTCCTACCACCTTGAGCTCAAATTCTGGGATATCATCCACTTATAGCCATCTCTTGGAGACCATACCTATGCTGATGAAGTTGTGCGTAGCATCTATATCTAAGAGGCAAACAATCCTTTGTCCTCTAACTACTCCTTTCAAATGAAAGGGGTGACATGTAGGAATCCCAGAGAGGAATGCTAAAGTAACTAGGGGATACTCATGGGGTACTTTATTTTTCTTTGCCTCTGATGTTGGCTCAACTTGAGCCTCCTCTTCACTGTCCTCCTCATCACTGCCCTCACCGTACTCATACACATCCTCAAAAGCTACCTCAATGTAATGAAGTTTTTCTTTTCCAAGGCTCCTTGCAAGTGAAACACAGCTTCCACCTCCTCAATTCATTTCTCATCTCAAAATCATGCTTGGGAGGTGCACTCTTATTCTAAATTTTCCCCTTCTGAAATGAAGAAGATCCCTTGAAGGGTTTCTTAGGTGGCTGTAAAATGGAGGATGGCGAATCTAAATCACGAGCTAACTTAATAGAATCATCCAGGGTGTCTGGTTTGAGAACTCTAACCAGCCCTCTATATTTATCATAAAGGCCCTCAATGAATAACACAACCTTCCTCTTCTTTGTCATGTTTGGGACCATGTTGGAGGTCCTCTAAAAATCATCGATGTAATGCTCCAAAGCTTTTCTCTATTTAAGCTGAGCTAGCTCCCTGTAATAGACCTCTATGTCCTTCCTATCAAAATGGGAAATCAACCTCATGCTGAATATCTCATAGGAGGCAATAAGTCCATGATCCTAGGTGACAAGGCCATGATGCCACCAATCACACCCGGTCCCCTCTAGATGCATAGTGGAAAATTTAATTGCCTCATTCACTGACATAGGTTTGAGGGTCAAGAATGTATCAAGCTTGTGGATCCAAGCTCTAGCAGATGTTCTTCCACTGCCATCAAACGTAGGAAGAGTCAATTTGTTCATGGCATGTTTTAAATCTTAGTTTAGACCCCTGGGTCTCCTCTCTGGCTGGGCCCTACCCAATTCTCTCTTTTGGGCCATGTACTGAACAAAGGTCAAATCAGCTTTGACATGGATGGGTAACATGTCCCACTTGTCGTGCATCATCATAACATTCTTTGGAAGAATGCCTGCTGGACCTAGTTGTGCCACCTCCTCCTTTGCAATATTCTCTGTGAATGTAGGCATGACGGGTCTATCTATGGTATATGTGGGAACTTTAGCAGCTCTAGGAGATCCTACTCTACTGCTACCACCATTGTGATGGGTAGAGGGCCTCCTGGCTATAACTGACAACCACTCAATAAGCACTATAAGCTACTATAACACACCAAAAATATTGTCCTTTCCAAAATGTATCTACCTCATTGTTTCCCGGGCTTCTCTATCTACCTCATCAACCATGTTCCCACCTAGAATAGTGTGCTCTAAAAAAAACTCCTTGCTATCTGGATGACTGGACTCAATGTCCACCTATACTAAAGAATTTGTCTATTCTTATTCCTCCCTATTATGACCAAATTCGGGTATCCTGTGCCTGCTATGCATA
Source organism: Thuja plicata (assembly GCA_018584345.1). Taxonomy (NCBI): domain Eukaryota; kingdom Viridiplantae; phylum Streptophyta; class Pinopsida; order Cupressales; family Cupressaceae; genus Thuja; species Thuja plicata. The sequence continues at coordinate 50,799 of MU226750.1, forward strand.
ACTGGCTAGCATGGATACTACTGTCATAACTAAAAACTGAAATGATGACCCCACTAGGATGGCAAGATCAGTAGCTCTGATACCACTGTAAAGTTCCTAACTGGCTGTAATTGACACTTGTCTACAATACTTCATGGATTTTAATAGTTTCTTGTTCAAAGTTGAGACTAATTTGCTTGTATTCATTTCTATTTTACTTCTCATTATATAATGTATATAAAATTGAGGATAAACCCACACACAATACTACTACCAAAACTACATTGATTTAGAACTCCAACAAATAGATATGCTTGCAAAACATGAACATTTCATAATATAGCATAATGACATTTTGAATACATAAACTAAATATCAAACTCTTTCCAGATTTATTTTATTGCATGTAGAAAGTCTAAGATGAAGCAAACGGTTTATGCACCTAGTAAAACATGACCTGCTAGCTTCACATGGCTGTGATGTATGATCTGCGCGATAGTGAAGAGGAAATCTTCATGCCAACTTCTGGTTGGCAAGCCTCCATGCAAGAGATAATTCCTACGCTGTGTCAGGATAGCCCATGCACTGAGTCTGGTGGACTCCACTCATTCTCTGTTGGTTGCTTCCTTCTCTAGCTATGCATGGACCCTCACACGACTTCTCCAGCACACACTCAGCTAGGGGAGTGTCTATGGAATGTCTTGCACTTCCATGCACAAATAAATCAACCCACACTTTGCGGGTGATATGGACTTGAGAGCTCTCAAGATCTAGCCCGGGTCTTCTAGCAGATATCACACTAATCTTCCATGCCAACTTTCCACTCTTCTATCACACTGAATGAATGAAATGAACACTTCTAATTTCAAACCGTGGTTCTTTTTGAAGATGCCATGCAAATGATAGGGCCACACTTCAAGAACAATCTCCTCTGATTTCCAGTTTGCTGCGTTATGTTCCCTTCTATGAGTATTTTCTCTTATGCATGTCCTTTCAGAATATTGAATGAAAGTTATGCTGATGTTTTTACTTTCACTATGGCAATTGAATCCACTTGTGAAACCTAGGTGATTTCACCAAGATGGAGGATTGGGGCTACGTCCTCAAGAAATCAGTCACATTTAAGCAACCAGATATAAAATCTTTAATTTTATAAATTCTCATTATGATTTTCCCAAGGAAGATCTCCTTCCTTTATAACCTCAAAATGAGAGCCATTACATCAACTAGACAATGTGGGATAAAGGCACTTTCATCTTTTAGTCACTTTATAAAATAAAGTAACTTAAAGTTATAATATCAAAGTGACTTTATAATATAACTTTATGAAATAAAGTATCCCAACTATAGAGTCTAAACTAAGATATTAAATAAATTCCCAAGTAACCCTGTGACTGACTGGCATCCTCTGAAAAGTGGCCATTAGACTATCCAGATGGCTAGATAGGCTAATCAGGCATAAAATGCATTACAGTAGAAAAGGGGTCATTACATTGGACATCTTATAAATTACTTCTTTGAGATCCATAATCTCCTTAGGAACAACAATATCCCTTTTCATGCTTTCCCTAGTTCTTTTGTCATGGCTAGAGCCTTGACCAACAACATCCCCAACATCAGTATCTGGCTGACCATTTTTCCTCTTAGGGGAAGATTTCTCCATCTTTTCCACCAGGTTTTTGAGGTTTTGAACCTAGGCTTTGATGCTTTCTCTACTTCTTCAGAGAATCTTGTTGAGCATGTCATCCCTTTTCTCAAATCAGGTATGCATGCTCTCCAATCTTTCCTCCAACAAGCAGGCAACCTTTTTCTCATGCTCCAAGTTCTCAAATTTAGAGGCAAGGGAATGATACATTAGATTAAGGATCTTGATCTCTTGGAATTCCCATCTATTAAGTGGATAAGAGTATTGGGAGATGACTTTAGTAGTTTGAAGAAATCCAAAAGTAGGTTCCCTTTTAACCTCCATATCCTCAATGAACAACTAAACATTGTCTTCATTTTGGTTGAGATTCTTAATTAAATTATGGGCTTCTTTAGAGTCCTTGGTCTTCTTATTGGTTTCCTTAGGAGAGATCAACATATCATGCTCAATAGAGATCATGTAGTCTACTATGAAAATGACTTTCTCCTTAGCCATACTCTTCAGGTTATGCATGAGCTCCATTAAAATGGGGCTTCTATTCTTTACAGAGGTACCAAGCATTGGCTCCTACAAAACTTCAATATTCCTAACAAGGCATTGTTCATAATTCCCAGGCTTATCAATTCCCTCACCAAAATCTACATTTTAAGGGTTATTAGGACCCTTTCTCTCAATGAACTCTTAGAATGAATTTAGAATAACTAAGAGGGGGTGAATCGATTATCCTCAGGTCTAGATGTGCCCATTTAAACTTTATACCAATTTGAACAACTCAGATCTACTCGGCAGCAATAACATAAAATAACAACATACATATGCATTTTACTGTTCATATGTAATCAGCTTGTAGAAAATTAATAGTAAAATACAACATAAACATTCACACAAGTTGACACTAGTATTTAACATGGAAACCCAATATGGGAAAAACCACCAATAACATGCTATCAAGTTTTCACTCTTCTGAAGTGAGCTTTGTTAGGAGCCAACCCTGTTAAAGGTTACAGAACACATTGCTAAATGTGACTTGATTAAAGGATTTAATCACCCTATCAGGAGTGGCCTTGTTAGAAGACTTAGAACATTCCACCTGAATGTCACCTTTCTTAAAGGATTTATACAATGACTATTAGGTCAATTGGGTTAAAGGATTTTGACTGATACAATGGTTAGAAAGTAATCAGCAGGTGTGATCTGATACATACAACTTACTTTGCAAATATAGATCTAATTCAGCTCTAATTCTAATTCACTGAGTGGCCTCCATTCTCATTTCAATCTTCAGATCTTCTTGGAAATCTGTCAAGCAATCACTCTTGTAGCTCTTTGCTTCTCTATTCAGCCTTCTCTGCTTTCATTAAGCCAATCAGTGAATTAACTATGCAATCCTCTTGCATAGACTTCTTACACACTCATACACACTTCATGAATAACCCCTTGAGGTTATCATATACCTCTTCATCTAGGTCAGATAAATATTTTGCCACTTAATCAAGATTGTAGATCTTAGGCTAGGTCAGATCCAACAGATCTTTCCATCTTTACATTTAATTTACTTCTCCAAAGAAATCACTAATTAAATCTTTGATCCATGCATTAATTATGGTTACCCATGCATTTAAATAGTGTAGACCAATCGTACTTATCCTTAATCAACTTTACATATCCCAATAAAATCAATTATGTCAGCCAGAGATCTCAAATCACTATGTTCTTCTGCTCGGTCATCACTAGTTTCCTTGGTAATTTACTGGCGCTCGGTCATCACTAACTTTGCTTGGCATAAACTGTTCATAGTAAACTATCATCGAAAGATAAACAACACATTAATTCACCAATGTGCCAACTGATCAAGTACCCTTGTGATTTCCATTAACTCAACCATTTCACCTGGTCTTCTTGTTAAATCTACTTCATCAATCAATTGATATGGTACTCAAATAGATAGAAATAGTCTTACCAGTTAAGGTTTGACATCAATGAAAAAACAACAATTGTTTCCATTGTAGCTTTCCAACAATCTTTCCAACAATCTCCCTCGTTGGCATTGATGGAAACACTAAACAATAAAACAAAATTTTCCAACCGTAGTTACCATACAATCCAAAAAGTCTGCATGTGTTCCTTGATATGAACAAATCTTCATTAATGTCTTTAGCTTCATTCTGATTCTCATCTTGTAATTTTTTTTTCTTCTGTGTTTATAATCACACTAAAATATTTATGTTTCTATTCATCTGTAGAATCCCTCTTTCATTAATCTCTCCCTCTTTGACAAGAATCTCTTTTTTAGTCTCCCTTTATCTCTAAGTATAGTAAACATCTTCCTCTTTCAGTAAACTTCTCCCTCTTTGACAACAATGCCAAAAATGTTGACATCTTCATCATGCAGATTCTTTTGTTCTAAACTCTGTATCATGTTGTTCTTGTCATCTTGCTTATGACTAATCCTCTTTTATATCTTTGTCTATCTTTCACAGCTTTAGGTAGCATCCTAAAGTGTGACTTCCTGTGCATCAATGTGTAAAATATTTTGAATATAACATTTGATGCAATAGTACCATTCTGAAATAATTAGCCTCAGTTAGGGGAATCACTCCTAATTTATCTTGCAGATACTCATGAATATCCTTGGGCAGTGCCTTTGTAAATATGTATGCTAACTATTCCTTAGTATTCACATATTCCAGTCTTACTTCCTTCTTCTAAACTAGCTCCCTCAAGTAATGATACTTGATAGCTATATTCTTTGTCTTAGAGTGCATAACAGGGTTCTTAGAAATATTAATGGCACTCATGTTATCACAATATATGACAAATGGTTCTATGATCTCCTCTTACATACCTTTCAGTAGTATCTTCAACCACACAATATTAGAACAATTAAGTGCTGCTGCTGTATACTTGGCTTCAGCTGTAGATTGTGAGGTGCAATTTTGTTTCTTGCTTGTCCATGAAACTAATCTTTATCCTAAAATAAATTATCCGCATGTGGTTCTTTTCCTATCATCAACATTTCCAGCCCAATTAGAATCAGTATAGACTTTGAGTTCAAACTTGTCATTCTTTTTGTAATACAGACCATAGTCATCTATTCCTTTCAAATATCTCAGAATTCTTTTTACCGCCATCATATGTGTTTCTTTGGGATTGGCAAAAAATCTCACAACAATACCAATAACCAGTGCAATATCAGGTATGTTGTGCACAACATATTACAACTTCCCAATAATTGGTCTATAAAGGGTTTGATTCACTTTTTTTGTATCATCATTCTTTGTTAACTTTTGTCCAGTAGTCATGGGTGTACTCACTGGTTTTGAATCTTCCATTCCAAAAGTTTTTAGTATCTCCTTGACATATTTTGATTGAGTAATATATATACCATTCTTCATCTGATATATTTGTAAGCCAACAAATTTTTTTATCTCACCAAACATAGACATCTCAAATTCAGTTTGCATCTCCTTTGCAAATGCTTGACATAACACATCTTGTCCACTAAATATAATGTCATCAACAAAGATTTTAGCCAATAAAATACCTTTAATTTTCTCTATCTTCAAATATAGATTGTTGTTGTCATTGGTTCTAGAAAATCCAATCTTTATCAGATAATTGTGCAATCTCTCATACCATGCTCTTGGTGCTTTCTTCAATCCATATAGTGCTTTATGTAATCTACAAACCATGTTCCTCTTGCTTGGGTCAACAAATCCATCAACTTGTTCAATGTATACTTCTTCTTCTCATATTCCATTTAGAAATGATGACTTTACATCCATTTGATAGACTTTAAAACCTTTGTAGGCTGCATATGGAAGTAATTTTCTTGCTTCTTCCAGTCTTTCAACTGGGGCGAATGTTTCTCCATAATCAATTCCTTCCTCTTGTGCATAACCTTTGCATACCAGACTAGCTTTGTTTCTTGTTACCTCTCCATGTTCATTCATCTTATTTTTGAATACCTACTTAGTACCAATTACATTCTTGTCATTCGGCCTAGGTACAAGTGTCCAAGTCTTATTCTTCTTAATCTGTTCAATTTCTTCATTCATGGCTTGTATCCAATCTTCATTGTCTAAAGCATGTTTTACTATTTTAGGCTCAAAATCACATAATAAGCATGTGTCTTATCACAACTTACTTCTTGTCATAACTGCAGAATCCTTTGATCCTATGATTTGATCAAATTTATGGTGCCTCCTTACGTACTTTTCTAGAGTAGGTTCTTTTTCTACTTCAGGTTGATCATTCATGTCCAATTTAGATTGATTCTGTGACTTGGCATCTCCATTAGATAGCTTGACAACCTCATTCTCAGGTTCAGGTAATGTATTAGAATCTTCTCCATCCATATAGACAAATGATTTGTAACTCTCAGGTTCCTGTGTGCTTTCAGCTTCATTTCTTTCTGCCTACTCATCAATTCTAACATTTGCACTTTCCACAATTTTGTTAGTGTTAGAATTCAAACACTTATATGCTTTACTCTTAGTTGAATAACCAAGAAATATTCCTTCATCACCTTTAGTATCAATTTTTCCATTTCTTTTGTCCTTCAGTATGAAATATTTGCTTCCAAAAACTTTGAAATATTTTACATTAGGTGAATATCCATACCAAAGCTCATAAGGTGTAGCATTAGTACCTTTCTTAACTTGTACTCTATTCAGGGTATAGACTGCTATACTTATAACTTCTCTCTAATATTTATGTGCAACATTCTTCTCCATCATTATTGTTCTAGCATAGCCCATGATAGATCTATTTCTTCTCTCAGCAATACCATTCTATGGTGGTGTCCTAGGTGTGGAAATCTATCTTTTTATCCCTCAGTCATTGCAAAACCTATTAAAATCATTAGAAATAAACTCACCTCCCCAGTCAGATCTCAAACATTTTATACTTTTACCTGTCTCCTTTTCAAATTTTTCCAAGTACCACTTAAATAACTGGAATGCATCAGATTTTTCTTTAAGAAACATAACAGTCATCATTCTTGAGTAATCATCAACAAATAGAATGAAATATCTATCTCCACAATAACTTTTCTCACCAATGGGACCACAAAGGTCAGTATGAACTAATTCCAATATTTCCTCAGAAGTATGAGTTTTTCTCTTGAAACTAGATTTAGTCATCTTTCCCAATTGACATTGCTTACACATTGCATTTTCAGGTTTCTTTAACTTAGGAAACCATCTAACCTTTTTCAATTTTCTTATGCTTACCAAGTTATCAAAGTTTACATGACACAAACTTTTATGCCATAACCAAACATCATTATTATGTGTAAACAAGCATGTCTCATTAGCTAAAGCTAGATAGAACAAGTTACCTTTATTCTTCTCTCCACTTCCAACTAATTCTCTAGTGACATCATAGATCTTTTCCTTCTTGTGATGGAATTCAATGCTATAACCAGAAGTATTCAGCTGTGCAACACTCAATAAATTATAACTAAGATCATCAACCCAATATACATTGTCACATCTGATCTTGTCAGTCAAGTTAATTGATCCTTTCCCTTTAAAAAGACATGGTGTATCATTACCAAATTTAACATAACCGCCATTACACTGATCTAGGGTCTCAAATTTATCTTTATCACCAGTCATGTGATGTGAACAACCACTTTCAATAATCCAATGGTCACCTTTACTCATATAAGAAATTAATGTAGTTTTATCATCATCACCAGAATCATCTTTCATAACAACATACACAACTTCTATATCATTTTCATCCGATTTGTTAGAATCATTTTCAGAAGCTTCTTCAACTATATAGAAAGATTTCTTACCTTTGTCTTTGTAATCCTTATACTTTTTGAAGTCTCGGTCATCCTTTCTGGCTTTGTACTTGCTTTCTCTTCTTTCATCTTTGTGATTCTTATCAGGACATCTAGCAGCAATATGAACAACTTTGTTACATGAAAAACAAATGATAGGAAGCGTACCTTTAAATTTTCCTTTTTCTCTAGATAGTCTTCTTTCCATAAGTGCTTCAAATTATTCAGATCATCATCAGTAGGGTCACTGTCACTCTTCATACATTTCTTTCCTTTCTTTGATTTGTTAAGGACCAACTGTGATCTAAATGCAGATTCAATAGCTTATGGAGTGTAGTTGTCAAAATTTGACATTTCAAATGTAGTAAGTCTGCCTACCAAACCTTCCAAAGTCAAATTATTATTAGGAGTACATCTTAACTCTTGAATTGCAGAGACTCTAATAGAACATATAGGAAGAAGTGTTCTCAGTACCTTGGTCATAATGGTGTAATCATCAACTGCTCCCTTAGCTCCTCTGATAGCATTTACAACTTCCTTTATCCTACCATAATATTGAACTATATTTTCTCCTTCTTGCATTTTCATTTCATCAAAATTACCTCTTAGACTTTTAGATTTGGCTCTCAACACATTTGCATCACCTCCATAGATGGTTGCTAGGGAATCCCACATCTTCTTTGTAGTTGTACAATTATTTATGTCTTCAAACTCATGATAGTTCTAGCATTGCTTGATTGTGTTCCTACTTTTCTCTTAATTGTGTAGTTGTGGCAGGTGCAGTGGGGTCTATATAATCATGTTCAACATAGTGCTTAGCAGAATCGCCAATACTAGCCAAATGCAATCTCATCAAAATCTCCCATGTAGGGAAATTATCTTTATTCAACTTCGGTACCTCCTTTTTATACATCTTGACCTTTTGCTCCAAGTACCTTCAAACTATTTTCAAGAGACCAAAGCTCTGATACCAATTGTTAGAATGAATTTAGATTAACTAAGAGGTGGGGTGAATCAGTTATCCTCAGGTCTAGATGTGCCCATTTAAACTTTATACCAATTTGAACAACTCATATCTTCTCGACAGTAATAACATAAAATAACAACATACATATGCAGTTTACTGTTCAGATGTAATCAGCTTGTAGAAACTTAATAGTAAAACACAACATAAACATTCACACAAGTTGACACCGGTATATAAAATGGAAACCCAATATGGGAAAAACCACCAATAACATGCTATCAAGTTTTCACTCTTCTGAAGTGAGCTCTGTTAGGATCCAACCCTGTTAAAGGTTACAAAACACATTGCTAAATGTGACCTAGTTAAAGGATTTAATAACCTAGTCAGGAGTGACCTTGTTTGAGGACTTAAAACATTCCACTTGATTGTCACCTTTCTTAAAGGATTTATAAAATGACTGTTAGGTCAACCTAGTTAAAGGATTTTGACTAATAAAATGGTTAGAAAGTAATCAATAGGTGTGATCTGATACATACAACTTTGCAAATTTAGATCCAATTTAGCTCTAATGCCAATTCACTGAGTGGCCTCCATTCTCATTTCAATCTTTAGATCTGCTTGGAAATTTGTCAAGCAATCACTCTTGTAGCTCTTTGCTTCTCTGTTCAGCCTTCTCTGCTTTGATTAATCCAGTCAGTCAATTAACTATGTAATCCTCTTGCATACACTTCTTACACACTCATACAAACTTCATGAATAACCCCTTGAGGTTATCATATACCTCTTCATCTAGGTCAGATAAATCTTTTTCTTTTTAACAAAGATCGTAGATCTTAGGTTAGGTCAGATCCAACAGATCTTTCCATCTTTATATTTAATTTAATTCTCCAAAGCAATCACTAATTAAATCTTTGATCCATGCATTACTTATGGTTACCCATGAATTTAAATAGTGTGGACCAATCATGCTTATCCTTAATTAACTTTACATATCCCAATAAAATCAATTATGTCGGCCAGAGATCTCAAATCTCAACAATTACCAAAATACTACTGCTCGGCCAACACTGTGTTCTTCTGCTCAGTCATACCTAGTTTCCTCAGCAAGTTACTGGTGCTCGGTCATCACTGACTTTGTTGGGCATAAACTGTTCATAGTAAACTGTCATCGAAAGATAAACAACACATTACTTTGCCAATGTGCCAACTGATCAAGTACCCTTGTGATTTCCAATAACTCAACCATTTCACTTGGTCTTCTTGTTAAATCTCCTTCATTAATCAATAGATATGGTACTCAAATAGATAGCAATAGACTTACCAGTTAAGGTTTGAAATCAATTACAAAACAACAATTGTTTCCATTGTAGCTTTACAACATGAACAACTAAGATTGTATTCATTTTGGTTGAGATTCTTGCTTGAAGTATGGGCTTCTTTAGATTCCTCGGTCTTCTTATTGGTTTCCTTAGGAAAGATCTACATTTCATGCTCAAAAGAGCTCATGTAGTCGACCAGGGAAAGGAATTTATTCTTAGTCATACTATTCATGTTATGCATGAGCTCCATTAAAATGGGGCTTCTATTCTTCACAGAGGTACTAGGCATTGGATCCCACAGAGCTTCAATATTCCCAACAAGGAATTGATCATATTTCCTAGGCTTATCAATTTCCTCACCAAAATCTACATTTTTAGGGTTATCAGAACCTCTCTTCCATCTTCTCTTCCTCATCTTTTTTGTTAACCTCTCTTCAAGGAATACTAGAGTACACTCCTCCTCATCTTCCTCATCTTCTATTTCCATCCCCTTATCAATATTAGAGTCTTTCTCCTCAAAACTACAATAAGGATTTTTAAGGGAATTCATGTTGCCAATTCCATACGCCTCCACCTTCCTTTTTTAGTTTTTCATTTTTAGGTTCCACAGACTTTTGCAAGGTTTCCTGTAATACCCTCTCCTATGGTGATACTTGGACATTTTATTATGATGGTTAGAACTATACATTTACATTTATATTTTGTGGATGATGATATGATTGATATGCTCATTTATGGTTATCATTTATATGT
>MU226750.1:61355-78050 GCA_018584345.1 Thuja plicata
TGTTTAAAAGTACATCAAATTGTTAGCACACTAGATGGACTTAAATGAATGGTGCATTAAGTTAGAAGGGAACTTTGGGAAGAATCTAAGTTTAAAGTTTTTCTCTCATAACTCTTTTAAAAGTTCATGAATTTTCATGAATTTTTACTTAGGTTTTCTTTTCAAAGAGAATCTCTGTTCTCTTCCCCGGTTCCCTTGCGGGGCATGACATTTCCAGAACTTTATCCTGAGCATACTCATAAATAAAATAGATGATCCCTTCATGGAGCACATTCATGCTATACTTCTTCTTATGGTCCCTAATACTATTATTAAGGGAACACAACATATATGAGGAAAATAAACATATATTTTGTGCCTGAAGTGGTTTAACAACACAAAATGGTAACTATGAGCCCTAGTATAATGACCATCAACTATAATATATTCCATGAGGGAAATGAGAACCTTCCTCCAAATCAACTTAGTTTGATCCACATCATAGAATCCAAAAGATTTAACAAGATTTTCCTTCACAATTTCTTCTTTGGGAAGAAAAATAATAGCTGTATCAGAAATCTTCTTGTCCCTAAAGAAATTCATACCTCTGTGTTGAATACCCATAACTTCCACAATGAGCTCTTCATTTAGGGAAATTTATTTACCGTAAATCACCATAGAGTCTTCTTTTGATCCACCCACAAATTTCTTAGTGACGTTTCTGTGAAACCTGCGGAGCCTTTCCATGAACAAAATGATACCTCCTTTCTGAAGGATTTTTTTCATACTTTTAGTTTCTTCCTCTATTTCTCATAGCTAAGAGTCTCATCTCACTTTAACCCTCCTCCCATTTTACCAGTCACAAAAATTGAAGGAGACAAATGTTCTTGATTCAGGAAGCTCTCGGATAACACTGTAGAAATAGAAACCCACAACATGTGATGCTAGTTAATAGCCTTCATAATTTTGACTCTTTTCAGGAAACTAAATAACCCTTCATTGTACCCAAAATGGTTATCTATCATTATAATGATTAATTAAAATCACTCACACTTAACTGTTAGTCTTATAAAATCTAATGAAGGAAAAGATGTCATTATTTATTTCCTTTTCCCCATGCCAAGTGATGATATTCATAGATTTGACACTCAAGTTTGTAAAAGCATGAACAACCAAATTCGTCTCTCTTTACACATGGGAAATTAAGTGGTTATTAAAATAATTAATAAAATTTTTAGCTTTTGTGATGAAATGATTAATCGAACATGAAGCCTTAAAATCCTCTTTTAGACATTTGATAATGTTGTTTGAGTCACCTCTAAACACCACATTTTTATACTAAAGCTTTTGCACCAATTTAAGAGACTACATAGCTCCCATAGCCTTGATACCATGATTAGTTTGGACTTTGAGAGGAAGAGAAATATCCCTCATAAAGTTACCATAACTATCCTGCACAACACCCCTACATCTAGCTTGACTAGGGTTTCCCTTAGCCACACCATCAAAGGTAACTTTGACCATCCTTGAGGAGGAGATAACGAGACCACCCCATCTCTTTTAATTTTTTGAGTTCTTTTCCAACCCTTAGATGCTCAATCATTAGAAGAGATGATATCAAAATTTAGATCATTAATATTGTTAGAGTTTTGAGAACATAATTTTTTTTCTTGAATGCCTCTAAAAATTCTTTCAGAAACCACAATAGATGAGGAATATATTTCCCTAAATATTCTATTATTGCACTCTTTCCATATCTTACAAATGGCATGAGGAGCCATCATAAGCCAGGAGATGCTATTTATAGGGATATCAATTGAAATCCACTGGATGAAGAAATCTTGCAAAGATCCAGGGAAAATACAACAAAGGTTCCATCTTTGGAGAATCTTAGTCCAGACCTCCCAAGAGAAAAGGAATTCAAATATTATGTGATACACTGATTCCTTAGAATTCTTACACAAATAGCATCTATTAGGCATAATAAAACCTCTCTTTCAGAGGTTATCAATAGTTAAAACTTTATTCTGAAGAAAAATCCAATAAAAAATATTAATTTTAGGAATCAGAGGCTTCACCCAAGCCTTAGCCCAGAAGTGAGGATTGCCAATAGAGTGATTCAAAAGAGCATAGGAAAAAGAGATAGATTACTTTCCTGAAGAGGTAAAAACCCACACCAAGGAGTCTTCAAAATCCATCCTAAATGACCATGCCTAAAGAGATCTCACAATGAGATCAAGAGAGTTGTCTATTTCATTTAACTTCACCCAGACCTAGTTATGCATGTAATCACTAACAAGATAGCCGAAGGACAATTTCCTCCTTTCAAAAAATTATTTAAAGGTTGGGATGGCTCCAAAAGGTTTGTCCATAAGCCATCTATCTTCCCAAAAGAGAATATTATTTCCATTCCCCAATATCCACCTACTGCCTATAGCAGCCAAATCCTTATCTTGTTGGATGCCATTCCAGATACATGGCCCTTTAATGGGGACCTATGACTCAAAAAAATAAGCAATAGAGAGGAAACCATAAAAATATTTTCTCTTCATAATTTTGTTCCATTCCTTTTCCTTCCCAAAAGTTCTCTATACTTGTTTATCCAGTAGAGCTTTATTCATATCTTTGATAGGCTTGATTCCAAGACCTCTGTGTCTCTTAGGCTTACAAACATTCTCCCAAGAAACCAAAGACATTATTTTATATTCTTCCACTCCAGACCAAAGAAATCGCTTCAGGATCCTCTCTATACTCTCAACATGTTTAGATGGAATCTTGAAAAGACTCAAAGAATAGGTAGGCAAGTTTTGAAGAGTGGATTTTAGGAGTTGAACCTTTCTAGCATGGATTAGAAGCGTTCCTTTCCAACCAACTAATTTTCTGCTGAACCTATTAGTGAAAGAAGACCAAAATCAGTCAGGCGGCTTCAAACCCAACAGAAGACCGAGGTAAGTTGAGGGAAACTCTCCAATTGAGCACCCAATAATTTAGCAAATCTTTCTTTGCCTTTCCTCATTGGTGTTAATGAATAAAATGGAGCTTTTATTCTAGTTGATCAACTACCCAGTTTCCATGGTATAGGTATTAAGGGCTTCCTTCATATTCTTATCTTCTTTAATTGAATATGACCCCATAAGGATGGTATCATAAAAAAATTATTCATGAGAACAAGTAAGATTAGTAGAGGAAGCTTTGAGGCCTTGAAGTTTACCATTTATAACCATTTTGTGAAAAAATCTTTTGAGACCTTTAGTCAGAATAGAAAAAATGATGGGAGAAATAGGATCTCCCTTCCTGAGACACCTGGAGATCTTGAAGAACTGAGAAGACTTCCCATTAAAAATAACAATAGTAGTCAAAGTGGAGATTAATTGCATAATGAGTTAGAAAAACCTGCCACCAAAGCCAAAATCTCTTAGTAGCTGACAGAGAAACTCCCAATCAACCCTATCATAGCTTCCAATAAATCCAGCTTCAGGAAAAATCCATGATTTTTTGAGCTTTCGAGAGAGTTGATGTTTTCATGATCTTTCATTATAGAGTCTAGGATTTATCTTATGGGAATGAACCGATTCCACTGGGCAGATATAATTGAAGGAAGGATAGATAATAATCTAGTTGTAAGCACCTTCAAAAAGATCTTGTAAATAGAGTTACATATGATGATAGGCCTAAGGCTACCCATAGTATCAACCCATAGATTTTTAGGAATAAGAACCAAGAAAGTAGCATTTAACTCTTTAAGAAGAGACCTTGATCTGAAGAGCTCCTTAACTACATGAGAAATATCCTTTTCCACAATACTCTAATATTTAAGGAAGAAGAACATAGGGAATCCATCAGGTCCAGAAGACTTTTCCCCTTCAAAAGAAAAAATAGCATAATTTATTTCCTTATTGAGGGAATAGCTATTGTAATGACCTAAAATGGTCATCTAAACCCTAGACCCCTAATCTCAATTGTGTATCAAGAAACCCTAATCTTGATTATTCTATGTCTGAAACCAAACAGATAATTTATCAATTTCAAGCTGATCTAATCTAAATCCTATATTCTAATTAATCATCATACTTGATTAATTAATTAATTCCTAAAAATACATTACATTGGCAAATAAACCTTAAGTTAATTATTTAATTGATATTCTAATAAATTAGTTAAATAAATGGCTAAATTGTCAATAAAATCCAAAAAGGAATTAAATTAATTAAATAAAAATAAAATGTGCATTTAGAATCTTCTAATTATTAAAAATACATACTATGTCATCAATTTTAGTCAACTGATTCTAAAATTGAAAACAAATCTGTTTTATTCAATTAACTTATTCTTATGTTTTTCTCATTTTGGAAACAAAGCTATTAACTGAAAACTAATTTTGGAAGTTTCCAAAATAACTGATCAGTCAGTTCAGTCAATTGAATCTCTCAACCAATCATCTTCTTTGCATGTGGATTGTGCTTCCTCAAATCAAATCCTGTCCACTCTTTAGCTTTCAATCTTGACCGTTGATTTGAGAGAGATTTCTATAAAAGAGAACCTCTTTTCCTTCACAAAGGACCTAGATTTTATTATCTTTATTATACTATTTTGCATTCAAACATTCTTAGCTTTCAATTGCTTAGTTTTTGCTAATTGTTTAGTTTACATGCAAACTTCATAATTTAGAGCATCTTTGGTTTTGGGCTGTAAAAAGAACAATCACATTTCATTTGGTGCTCTAAAACATGTCTAATTAGCATTGGATTCACAACAAATCTACATTTGCATATCATTTAGATCAATCATTTAGCTCTTTAAATCCTTCATTTAGAATAGGTGTAGTCACTTAACTTTGCAATGACCTGAGAGAAAAGTTCAAACTCCTACCTACTAGAAGGAAATGAGTCAGTTTGGGTTAGCCTATTTAGTTATTATTTATTTGATTTTCATAAGCTGATAAGCTAACCATGCAATGATTCATTGAAGTGTGTGTTTGTAGCTTGTAGGTACCAACCACTTTTCACACGCACATTTCTGGCGCACACTGTGGGGCAAAAAATCAATTTTTGATTCCACGTGTTTCTATTTTTTTTAGAGTTTCAGATTTCTTGTTTCGTACACTGTTGTACACTCAGTTCAGAATTTTTTTGATATTTTAAAAAACTGCTCTGGTTTTCGCCAGAGAAGCAAGCTTACTAAACTATTTTTTCTTTATTTTCCATCTTTTAAACTTAAAATATAACATATTACCCTTCTTATACTTTAAGTTATATTTTAAATATATAATTTCAGGATTTTTGAGAATGGTTTTAGATCTCCAGGAGTTATAATGCAAATTATAGGTTTTGGGAGATTTTTTAAAAAAATTAGACATAGCCAAATCTGAGGATTCAACAAGTTCTTAAAAACAACAATTTCTCTTGATTTTCTAATGTTAACAAGTTTTCTCCACTGTTGTTTTTGTGGCTGTTTCTTGATTTACAGCTTAATTGTGGTTTGCTGGATGATTGAAAAAAAAAAGACTAAAATACAAACTACTAACAGATTGTATTGCAGGTTGTCGTGTTCGTAGACCAACGAAACTTTTGTGTGTTTTCTTATTTTTATTAATTAGGAACCCACATGCAAGACATTTTAAAATGAACATTTGTTTGGTGTTTTAGGAATAGAAATACTGTCAAGAGATGATGTTCTTGCCCTTTTAGGGCTGAAAATAAATATAGAAACATTGTTGTCATTTTCTATTTGAGATTTGCGACCTTAGAGGATGTTTCCAAGTGGGAAAAAGTACTCACCTTTGGATAACAACCCAAGTGAGAACGAGCTAATGCCAAGCTTCTTTTACTCACTATAATCAAACACTTCCTTGTTACCAAAGCTCAGAAGATAAGTTGGGTTTGAGATTATACTCGGCTCCTTTTGAACACATAGCAGGGCTTGTGAGTCTCAATCACATATCATGACTATTGGTGCTAAGGTGCTCTGTGGGGTTATCAGCCTCAATCGTGCTTGCACAGACACAGAGGATACACTTAAATGATGACCCTTACTAAATTTTTTTTTAGAATAGTGGCCAAAATCCTTTCTACTTTTTGATATGAGCATTGTGAGATGCACATGCCTTAGAAACCTCTCATGTACCTGTCTTGTTGAGATAATAAATTTATCAGGATCTATGGTTATTGATAAATTCAAAGCTTGGTAGGCCCGAGAAGTGTGTGTCATGGAGGGGAGCCAGTGTTTCCAAGCTTCTAAATGTCTGAATTGAATGTGGTATTTTATTGTAAGAGGATTCTAACAAGTATTTGATAATCCTTAAAGGATCAAAATTTGTCATTAGTATCCAAACAAATAGCTTTTGTTGGTCATGATCACCAAGCGACAACATTCATTGAGCACAGTGGTCACCGAAATGTTTTGAACACTGATCTATAGCACAACGATTGAGAAGTATATCAACCAAGTACCACTCTACAAAGACTTCACCAAGCACCATTCCATAGAGACATCACCAAGTAGTAGTCTACACTGAGAGACAATATTTTACTAGAAAAAGAGGATCTCAACTACATGTCAGCTAAAGCACTTTAGTATTTAGAATAGATTTTTGCTTAACTAGATAACCATTTCTTATGGATCAAGAAAAGCATTAATTATGGATTTAATTAGTTAACAGATTGTATTCATGCAAACTAGGAGATCAAGGTTAATTTGTAAACCTTTGATCTTAGATTTTTTCAAGAAAAGCGTGAAACCTAATTAGGTCAAAATATTGTATATATAGATGTATTAATCAATTAAGAATGAGAGGATTGTAGCCGCCAAGAACATTAATGGATCAGATAGAGAGTTTCATGTACAAGGACAGATAAAGAAGAATTTAGTTTATCAAGAACTACATACAAGGCTACCAAGCAAAATAAAGGTATTATCCATCACAATAAGGTGATATAATTTTGTGAACTAAATGGATCTGTAATCAGAAATTCAAGATTGAAGTAATCAGGTCATATATTTTGTTACTCTCTAACAATTGTAGCAACCAGTAAAATCCTTTCACAAGGTGGACTTAATAGTCTTTTTGTAAATCTCTTAATTGAGTGCACACATGCATTGTGTTGCTAAAATATCCTAGCCGAGTAGACTTAACAAGTTTGACATGTTACTCCTAACAGGGTAAGATCATCATAAGTGATCACAACTTGTAGCCCTAATAGGCACCTTCCATTCTAAAGATAGTGAAGCTTTGTGGGTTTCATCCCCACCGTAGTTTTTACCTTCTAACAAGGGTTTCTGCGTTATCAAATACTTGTGTCATGTGTAAATGAGTTTCATGAATGTTTCACTATTTGTTTACATGCATTTACATTTATGCTATGATATTGCATGCATGAAGTAGAAAAGCTACAATGGTCAGTTATGCAAGTTGAGTACTAAAGATTAATTGATAAAAAAATTTAAGGGTACTGATTCACCCCTCCTCTCTCAGTACACACCCTTCCATCATTCCAACAATTCGTATCAAAGCTATTTCTCTTATTTTGGAAAAGTTTAATCACTTGAGAGAAAAGATCTTACAAAGGAAAGATATAAGCTTGATAAAAATACTGAGAATCAGAAGCTACAAATACAGGTTTTCTTTGAGCAATACAAAGAGGCAAGAAACAAAATGAAAGAGTTATTGGCTAAAAGAAAAGTCATGGCATCTCACTACAATGAAATTGACTATCATGAAGAAGTGATACCTGACTTATTTGATTCATCTGGATCTGGTAATACATATGAGACATTTAAAGGAACCATTGCAGATCTAAATGAAATCAATCAACATGTGATTGAACAAGTGAAAGTACTATAGATCAGTCAAGAGACGCAGATGGTAAGAATGATTAATGTTATGAATAATTCAAGACAAGCTGAACAAGAAAGAACTTTGGCTATTGATGATAGGAGAAAGATTACTAAAAAATTGCAAGAGAAAGAATATGAGATAGAGAGACTTACTGAACATCACATTGAGATCACCAATCAAATAGTTCTTATGAGTCATGAGGCCAACCGAGTGAAGATGGAACTTGATGGAAAATTGGAAGCTATTGGTGAGCTAAAAGAAGAAAATGAGAAACTGAAGCATGAAATGAAGATTCAACAACAAAATACTGATATGATCAAGAAAGCTGAAGACAATACAAAAATAATAGATGAATTTTTGAATGGACAAAGAAGACTCAACAATAATACTGGTTTAGAGTATACCGAGTATGGAGAATAATCAAATCAAGCTAATCAAAGGAATGTCTACACAAATCCAAGACCAAAGAAGTGTTCATGTAACCACTATGGAAAACCAGGCCACACATAAAATGTTTGCAAGAGAAAAGAAAAAGGTATTCCTAAAACTACTTCTACATTCATAGGTAATTGTTATAACTATAACAAGCATGGACACAAAGCACATGAATGAAGATCTAAGCTGAAAAAACCAAAGAATAAATTTTACATGGAAAAAAATTGTCCTACTTGCAACATGCATGGCCACACATTACATGAATGCAAGAAAAAGACAAAGAAAGTCTGGAAACCTAAAGAACAAGAAAATGCATATTAACACAGAAGAGTCGGTAATACATATGTTTGGGATTACAACACTTGGGTAAATTGCATAGTGTGTGGTAGATATGGATATATAGCTTCTAATTGTATGAGGAAATGGATAAGAAGATCTAGAAACTAGACTAATTGTGGAGTGGCATGCTTACACTATCACAAGGTTGGTCACTTAAGAAAGAACTACAAAGACCGAGTGATAGAGTCAAACACTTTTGCAAATGGAAATACTATTGAAGACATCAGGAGAATGAGAAATCAAATGTGGAGGAGAGATTAAAATAATGATAATTTTGGACCAAGCACTACAATTGGTGAAACCTCATCCAATGGATTAGGTGATTCCACCACCCCCACCTAAGAAATACAAGTAAGTTGGAACTGCACTATACAAAGTTGTATTCTACATCAGTTCCTATATCTATTGAGAATATGCCAAATTTGCATGAATGAAGATGCACTATGGTATTGCATGTTATGTTTTGTGAATCTAGTCTGGTTGGTCAATATGAACTAAGCATAAATTGAACATCAGTGTACATGTGAAAAATAATCGAGTTGACACTATATAATGATCATCGACGGTAAACATGTGGAAGACAACCAAGTTGACACTTTGTATCGAGTATTGTATACTCACCAAGATAAAGAATCTAGAGTGTTAACCAAGCATCTATGTTTTGTCAAACAAGTGGTAGGTGAAACATTTAATACATCACTTAGGGTATATTTTTCTATAAAAAAGGCAACATGAACTCATTCATTCACCCAATGTTAAAGAGAAAATTGTAGAGCGAAGAAAAGCAATTTAGAGTGACCACATTGTAGACTGATTCACAACATGTTCAAAGCTACTCCAATAGATTTCAAGCATTTACAACAAATATCTTGTAAGTATCAATACTTACCGAATTAATAGGTTATTTTTGAAGAAGGCCTAATTTAAACAACAATGGCAACCACTTCACGAACCTCAAAGATCAAGATGGAAAAGGATAAGAAGGTCATTCTAATCAAGATGACAAAGGAGCATTTTTGAGTATCCCACCTAGGGTCTTATTGGTTGAAGACATCCGTGCATACATTCACTAGAAAGTTGTAGAGATTGGAGATGTTGAGCTTGAGAAATCTTATCAGAAGCTATTCAAGGACTGTAACCTAAAGGATGAGTATAATCACATTGAAGTAAAAGGGTTAACCAATTCCCTACTATTCTTGAAATATTTCATGACAAAATGGATTCTCATTAGTGCTCAGTCAAGTGCATGATGGAAAGATGTGTTAGATGAACCCAAGCCAATCACAAAGGATGTGATTCACGCAGTAACTAGTTACCTGATAACTGAGAAGGAAAAATCCATAAGACACCCTAGATGCTCGAGATTGAAAAGATAACTAGAGTCAAATGGGACGATAGAGGTCTAAAATTCAATTCAATCACCAACCCTAAAATGAAATTCAGTGCATATGTGATTGGATACAATATCTTTCAAGAAAGAAGAATGAACAACATTGCTTGTGGAGCTGTCGACACTACATAAAATATAGTAAAGAAAGGTGTGCAACTAGACCTAGCTAAGCTACTACTGAAAAAACTAGAAGAAAACATGAGAAAAATTAGATTAGCCTGATCTAATACATCTAAGTTCAGTTCACTACTGATGTGCACATTCTTTTACTTTCAAAATTTCTTTCTTTCCGTTGGTAATGTGACTTGGGACACCAGATGACCTATCACAACATAGACTAGTGATTATATTAAATCACTAGGAGATAACTTCATACCCCTATTGGATGCCTACTTCACAACATTCAAGAATAGAATGCAAAAGAGGATGAGAATCCCTACACGGTTAGTTGAACAATACAAGGATAAGATATGTTTTGTAGTTGACACCAACACAACACTCATTAAAGCTTCCAACCCAAGATTAGCATGGTTACCACCATTGGATTGTGAAATTGACATAGATCTAGCTATGAGAGATATTAATGAACTAGTTGACAAATCTATAAGTAGATTTGGCATATATGAGGAAGCCAAATCAAGAATAAAGATTGGTTTAGTAGTCAAGAAAATATGGAAGAAGAAAACACAAATGGTGAAAACACTTAAGAAGAAACTCTCAGTAACTGATGAAGAGTTGGAATAATCAGTGGAACTCATAGAGGAATAGTCACCCGTCAGTGAAGGTAAAGAAGTAAGTGATTTAGAGTCTAGCAAATCAGATGCAGAGCCACCAAAGGCCAAGAAAACAAAAGTTACTGAAGTAATAGTTGCATCCAAGACAAGAAGCAAAAAAACAAAGGTAGACTCACCACCATTGAAGAAAGGAACAATAAAAACATATCAGAAAAGAAAATCCTCAGCCAAGAAACCATCACTGAGACAATGAAAGATATATGTAAGAGGAAGAGAAGACAAGGATGATACTGCAGAAGCAGAAAGAGAACAGAGAATCCAAGAAGAAAAGGCCAAAATACCAAAGAAAATTGATGAAATTGCAGAGTCAATCATCAACACATGTAGTATACAACATCATAAGATTAGACAATGGGGAACTTTGTCTACCAAGGATCAGAACAAAATAGAAGAGGCAATCATTAAGATGATGGTAGCTTACAAATATGTACCTCTACAATTTGGCAATCATATTCCATAGGAGCTACAAGATAAAATATTACCTAGATGGACATATGCATTGCATATGGAAAAATAGATGAGGGAGAAATCCCTAGTTGCATTCATGCCCAATTCCATAATTGAAGAAATTAACTCAACAATGAAGGAGCACACAACAATTTTTTTTGAAAAAACTAGAGCATACAAAGTATTGCAGGATAAGTTAGAAGATATTAACATAGAGAGAAATAAGATTTGGACTAAAATCTTTAATCCACCTGAGTAGATACTAACTATAACTGAGACTACTCACAATGAGGAAAAGGAGGCCACACCGATCCCTGAGCACATTTTCATCAACAACACCGAGGATGTCAATATAATTGACTTAACCATAGAAACAAGTAAAGTCATGGATGATATTCCTGATATATTGAAATCATTAGGGGAAAAACCATATATAACTATTCAAGATATCACTCAAGGGGATCCTGATGTTGATGCAAAGGTTGATGAAGATATCACAAAAGTCACTAAGCCAACAAATGAAAAGGATGCTACTAATGTTGTACAGGCACAAATACTAGGTAATATTCCTTTATTGATGCAAGCAATAAATATAATGACTGAATCACAATAGACACCACCTGAAACTAAAGCAAACATACTGATGGACAAAGGTGAGGAACAAGAGAAGAAGATAGATAACATTGGAGAGGAAAAACTGAGTGATTCACCCACCGAGGATAGTGGAAATGAAGAAAAGGTTGCAAGTCAAGAAAAGGTTGAAGTAGAGACGTCTACAACTAACCAACAGGTACTAACTGAGAAACCTAGCCAAGGAACCACACCTCCCAAGAAATAAATGAAATAAATTGAGAAACAAAAGGCTCTTGCTATAGTACCTCACTCCCTTGCATCAAACATCATTAAGAATAAAAAGAAGAATAAGAAAAGTAAATCTGTCGTCACACTAGATGATATAATAGAGATACCCGACTGTGATCCAAGAACACTTGATCCTGAGTCACTAAAAAGGTATGGGGAGCTATGCAAAAGAAAAGAACAACAAGACAAGCTCCAACAAGAAAACAAAAATTCATGAGTCCTAGAAACAACAAAGGAGATTCTATTGTAGGTAGTTCCTAACACTGAGATTGATCAAACTGCACCCATCATTGATCAAATTTTAGTTATGACTGAGGAAATCACACAATAAAATGTAGATGCCGAGAAGGTCATTAAGGAAAGAGAAGAAGAGAAGTATCACTACAAACTCACAGAGAAAGTCAGTCAAGAAGTGGTAGAGAATAAGGTGAAACTTTTTGAGCTAGTAGCTACACTAGAACCTGTTATTTTAGAATTAGTTACCTTAGTTCAAAAGTTGTGCACTCTTGAACAATTCACTACCGAGCATAGTGAATAGATAGCTAAGTTAAATGAGGATCTAAAAGCTAGTACACTAAGTCTTTCAACTAAGCCAAATGTATTCCAAGTGCATTATGCAAATCTTGTTGAATCTAAATGGTTAAGACTTGAAATACAAAAGGCAGAAAGAAAAATCAGAGATGAAGTAACCGAGCTACAAGCCATGTTACTACCAAATCTCACATTGTTGATAACACACATGACTATGATAAAGACTCTAATTTCCACCCCAAAGATGTCAATAGAAGAAAACATCTATGACATGCACACTCAAATCACTTTGGAGCAAATGACCCTAGAACATGTAAAGGAGAAATGGGAAAATCTAAAGGCAGCCATTCAGCAATCTCATTCACACATACTTGACAAGCTATAAGTTATACATCTTTGTCATTAATTTCAAAAAAGGGAGAAATATGTACATACATTGTATCTACATATCAAGGTATCACAAGTAGAATTTGGACAAATAAATGACTAGGCACCTAAAAAATTTAGTCACATGGCTAAATATTTTAGTCACATGACTAAAAATGATCATGTTCTACCAATTTTTTGTAATTCACAAATATAAATGACTAAATAAATGGCCAATTTGGTCATTGGGTAAAATGACTAAATAAATGACCAATTTGGTCATCGGGTAAAATGACTAAATAATTAGTCACCCTTGTAGTAAAAATGACTAAATGAATGATTAATACTCCTTTACACATTAACATTTGATAATATCATATACAAGTATATTCTTAGAAGTTGTATTTCACCAATAATGTGTGTTCGCCAATAGATTTTTTGTTTATAAAAGCCTCACTTTTAGCTAATATTTTACATTAATCAAATCAATGAAAATAAAAATTACAAGGTCACAAAACCATAGTTACAACTCTTAATTGACTGATCAATGAAGATTAATAAAATTATTTTGCATCAAACAATATTTATTAAGTGAATGATAAAATACCAAATCACTTAATAAATGTATTTCACATTTTAAAATTAACATGCAAAATTTATAATAAAAAATAAACCTTTAACTTTTGGCAGCAACCTAGGTTCACATTATAAAGTTAACATGCAAAAATTATAATAAAAATAAACCTTTAATTTTTGGCGGCAACCTAGGTAGGCATACAATGACATTCATTCTTCTAATTTAATGAAATTTTTTTCTCTGCTTCATGCCACCATGCCAATAGGGTTTTCCAGTTGTTGTGTGACTTTTTGATGGTTTATTTAGTGCAGATGGTGACTTCTAGTTGAGGTAGATCTATTAAGCTCATGTTCTCTCATGTCAGGAAATAATAAAAAAGTCTTCTATGTCTTTTAATGCTCCAAGTTTGAACACTGCGAGTCTAAACCAAAAATGTATGTTATTGGAAGCCTTTTGTGATTGTGCCATTTTTTATTATTTGTAATTATTTGTTTTATTCTTCAAATTATGTGTTCTTTTTATAAGATTGAGATGGTCATTTTCCTTATTTGAATACATCTGGATCTTGACTTGAATCCATTCTTCCTATCTGTGTTTTTTCTTGCCTCTTTTTGGGCTTGAATTTACCTATCTCTATCTCATTAGATCATTGTATTTTTATAGAAATAATATCTTTGTCATGTAACAGTCCCTCACTACCCCTTTTGGTATCTAGCAATGTGTCACTATTTCACACTATTTTCTTACTGCACCCCTAATCCCTGCTTTGAGAAGCATCTTTGTTGCACCCTGCATATGATCATTGCACCATCTTGATACATTGGAACACTGTTTTGACCTTCCATGTGACATTTTTGACACATTTTTTTAAATTTCTTTCATTAGATTAAAATAATTTACCATCACTCCACTTTAACTGATCCATCATTTTCTTAGTTGTCAAAATCTTACCAGGAAAGAATCTACCCACAACTTTACGAATCAGTGTGTAAGTTTTTTATGTGTTTTAGGGAGGTTTTATTTATGAATAATATCTTTCCAAGAACTCAATTTATTGTTAACCAGTACATCCTAAATTAGAGAAATCCCCTTACTCTACCATATTTTAGAAGAACAACATTGTGTTAAAGCCAACGGTTTGTCCTTTAGATAAATGCCCCACCAAATAGATCTATTAATGACAGCAAAATAGGGGCTTTTCCCAACAACATTTCTTGAGCAGATTAGAGGTCTTACCTCACACCATGCCTTCCAAATAGAATGAAATACCTTAGACCCATATACCTTAACCTCAAAATCACCCAATAGAGTGTCAAATATAGGCACTTGCTTCTATTTTTTCCCTTTTTAATGGCTTCCCTTTCAATATTATTTTTGACTAATACCTTCCATGGCTCATTACCTTCCAAATATCTGAGCATCCACTTGGTTGCTAAGGAAATACCTTGTTTCCTTAAGTCTCTTAGTCCAAGTCCTCCTAGGTGTTTAGGACAACACATACACACCACACACATGGAAAGACACATCGACCAGCCCAAACACCATGAGAGGCCCAGGTGGCACCCTCTGAACATATGGGCAGAAGCACCAGGGGCCACTTGTAGAGCCACTTGCAGAGCCTCGTAATTGACTACTTTATTATCCCAAAGTTCTCTTTCTTTTAAATTTTTGTTTTTTCTATATGAAGTCTTTTGTTTCTAATTATTTATGCTCCATGAGAAGTTATTGTATTTATCTCCTCATTGTTTTCTATAGTTTATCATGAATACCATAGATGAATATTATGTTTTATTGGTTGTGGATGCAACTATTACTTTAGGGATCATGCCATAAATTTAGGCCTTTTAGAAATGGTTTAATCAGGTAGCTGACATTTTATTAGAATTAGATTTAGATGTTTTTTTATCAATCTAATCTATTTGTTTTAGTAATTTTTACAGAGCTAAGTCTAGATTTGATTAGTTTGGTTTACTATCTTCAATAATTTTTATGGAACCGATTCTAGATTCAATTTTTAATAAAATTTCATTTGTCCAAATTATTATGTGCATTTTGGAACCTATCTTAATATTTGGATACTTTTGGTGATTGAATTCTTGTTTCTATTGTTTGCAGGTGTTTCTCATCTCCACTTTGCAAGTATTTTTAGAGAAGGAATTTAAAACTCTTCTAAGTTGTGAGTGTGACTTGTAGGAGGTATGTATAAAGTGGTTTAATTGATGTTTCAAGTATCTTACATTCTCTATTAATTATTGGTCTTTATTTGTAATATATTTTAGAAGGATGAAATGCTAGGGATCACATAAAATTTGATCAAAGTTATACTGCTTAATTCTCATTGAATGTGAGTATTTTGTATAATTTATGTCAATTTTTTTTTCTTTTTTCAAGCAATTCCACAATAAATTTCTAGATTCAACAAGGTTAAATGATCAAGATATCCTACTTAATCAATGTATTGATGGTATTTTAACATGCAGATCCTTCAATAATAGATTAATTTATATTGTAGGATTATTATAAAATTTCCTTCTTTTGTTGGAGATATGAAGATAAGAGATTTATCTATTTATCTTTTATAAACCGACTGCTGACAAACTTAATGTTTAGTTTATGTTGCCAAGTTGATAATACAGTTGTCAACTTTGGCAAATTTTACATCCTTTTATATTGTGATCAATCAAATTCACAAGGTCTTTTTGCAATTTGACCGCAATAAACATATATTAGTGACAACGGTTAGTGTAATTTCCCTTGCTAGGATGGTTTAACAATTTAGGAGAATTACATTAGATTCTTTGGGCAAGATCTTTAGAACAATAATGACACAAAAAATTAACTATTGTCAAAGATCCTATTCCATAAACCCAAACATTTCCAACTCATACTTATAAAAATCCTTGTATACCACCAACTGAATTTATGTCATATCCAAAGCATAATTTGATTTGATCCTAGATCAAGACTAAGAATAAATAACACATACACAGATATACCATGTAATGAACTAGAAGATTCTGTTGGATACAATTGTTTAAATTGTGTATTGTCTTTGATGTTACACAAATGTCATATCAGTCATCAGACAGAGTCTACCGAGTAAAGAATGTCATATCAATCATTAGACAGAGTCTACCGAGCT
>MU226750.1:78150-98175 GCA_018584345.1 Thuja plicata
TCACACCTAAAAGTGTGTTTTGTAACCTTTAACAGGGTTGGCTCCTAACAGGGCTCACTTCAGAAGAGTGAAAATCAGTAACTAGTTGCATTGGTGGTTTTCCCAAATTGGGTTTCCATGTTATATCTGGTGTTACTTGTGTTCATGTTATTTGTTTTATGCATGTCAATCACTGTGAATGTTTAAAGAACATAATAAGTTAATTTACCGAGTTACAGCAGTTTATATCTAAGACATCTAAAGGACTTGTGGATTTATTTTGGTAGTAACTGATTCACCCCTCCCCTCTCAGTTACTCCATCCATATTTCCAACAGATTCATAACTCACAAGATGAACACAAAGAAGATATGAAAGTGGAATATTTGAATTAAGTATATAGAATCATATTCTTGTATACATTTGCTCTCAAAGTACAAAACCACTTCAATAACCAAATTGTTACAAGATTTCCGGAGTACTTTTGTCAAATGACCGCATGGTTCTTGCAACTGCTTCAAAACTATTCTAAGTCCAGCAAGTGGAGCCTTTCTTCTTTTTTCTTTATGCTCATGATCTTTTGTGCCCTCTCTCTTTCATTTTTATTGAACATTTCCATTAAATGAAACATGATGAGGCATTTCACTTTCATTGTTCAATTGTAGGATACTTGTCCCTCCAGGATTCAAACAACTCATCACTGGGCCAAGGAAACCCAACAATATCATGCTTCTTACCCTCCAGTTCATCCAATCCATCTTCAACTGACAAGCATCCTTCTTCCAAAAATGAAAAATATTCCCTAGCATTTTCAAGTACTTCTATTGTTTGGACAAACAATATAGTATTGTCCAGGCTCAAAATGTTGTTCATCCTTATAAATAATTATTCATTCATCTCATCCATCCACTTAGCTTTATCTTTTAATTTACCATTTTTCCTGAAGATACTGGGATATATCTCACACTAATCTCTGGAGTATTCATTTCTCAATACATTTGCTTTTGATTGGAATCTATTCCTTTTTATGTCAAACTCCACCATAGTTTTGACAAGTTTCTATGTGGTCTTTATTTTTTCATCACTATTATCCTCCTTCTTGGATGAAGAATGGAAAAAAATCAAATCTGGGAGCCTCCCAATCCATTTGGGAAACAAAATTTCCAAGGTGTCCTTTTATGACTCCAAAGACCCTAGGATACTTTCTATCTTTTCCCCATTTGCATAAACCAATGCATGTTCTAATGCTTCTACGAACTGTATAATATCATTTCTTACCCAATCCTCAAATTTCTTCTTATTTGTGCCTTGTCCATATTTAAAATCTTTAGGTTCTTTCAGCAATTGTTCTCTCATCTTCTTTATACTCTCACTTTCCTCTTCTAAATTTTTTCTTTCAGAGTTTAATTCCATTTTAGACACGGAACCAAGAGGGAAAGGGGATGGGGGGTACTCTAAAATAGGGCTAGATGAGGTAGGCTGGGCTGAAGTTTGAGAAATCATCACCTGAGGTGATTTATGGATTTGTTGCTGGCTCCTTAGGTGTGCAATAACCCTATCCTTTTCCAAGGATTTTTTCTTCACCTCATTGTAATCTTGAAAAAATATCTCCAACTTTGTCTTGAGTTCTTCCTTCTCCTTAGCCTCCCTTTTTGAGACCTGCTCATTCAACTTGGCAACCTTGAGTACTAATACAAATGATTATACTTCTGAGGTATCTCCTGCCCTTCTTATCACTAGGCTTCCAGAGAAATCATTTGGGACATATTTTTTTCTTCTCTTCTTCAGTTCCCACATGACTAATGCAGCATGATCCTCACTGTACATAACACCCTTGCTACCTTGTTGGGTTGTTCCTAGCATGTCACTTGTAGTTTTGGCTCCTTTTCTCACATCATCAAACACTATTGCATCTGCTATGTCCCACTCAGGGAGAAGAATGACTCCATCTTTTTTGACTAAGTCTCTTCCTTCTTCAGGACTAATCTTCTCAAATTCACCCAACATCTCTTTCTTTACTTCAAACTCAATATCATTCAAATTATTATCAAGTTGTTCTCCATGCCTCTTTTGACATGTATCCTTGAACCTATAAATATTTAATCTCCATAAGAACTGCATGAATGATCTAGACATGATAAAGTTGTCATCTGATAGAAATTCACTGGTTGCTTTCTTTATAATTGGATCCAATTCCTTTCCAGCAAACTCTACAACTGTGAGGTCTAATGTTATTTATTTAGGGACCTCAGTCATTCCCTCTTGAATTTCCTCATGTGTGATGGAAATCCTCCCTGTTTTGGCCATATGTAGAAATTTCTCTACTACTCCTTGTTCATCAATGTGTAGAGGGGACTGATATCATGAGAAGATTTTTTTAATATGTTGTACTTCTACCTCTATTCTGAGCCTATTTGGGGAAGGTTGTGATTCAAGTTCAATAAATATTGGCCTTTTTCCTTTGGATGTAGAATCTTCTTCCTGAGTCTTCTGACTCTTTTTATATGTGACCCCTTTGGGAAAAATGACATTGTACCTTTCCTTTTGGTCAGAGAACTAATCACCTGGTGGAACCATTTTGGAAAAAGTCAGTCTGCTCAATATAGCCTTGGCTTTCTCAGGATCATACTTTAAAAACTTATCCCTCTTCTTATTTACAACCTGTATTATTTCCTCAAAAAGTGTCATCAAAGAATCTATCTTCTTCTCCATAGGCTCAAATTCTTTCAAAGGATCATAAGTCCTCTCAACAATGCACTAAGTCTAAGGTCTTCTTAAACACAAACCACTTCTCCTTTCTGATATCTTGTTCTTGCAAATTGCAAACATTCCTAATGACATCTTCAAGGAATTGGAACTAATGATCCAATGCTAAACATTTGGTTCTTGGTCTAAACATGTCCTTGATGAATCCTTCAGGATCATCACGTCTTGAGACTACAGTAGCTAAATGGTAAGGTTCCAAGAATTTACCCAAATGAATCCAACCACCCTTGGTGATAAAAAATTGATGTGCAATATTGATGCTTGGGAAAATAGAACTTATGCTCCTTCTTGTCAATGCAACTTCCTGTAAGTTTCCAATCTACATGAGAATCTTTGCGATGCCTATCTTAAGAGGCACCTGGTATGGTAGGATGTATGGGGTATCTCTAAAACCATATAATCTGAACATAGTTGAGACTAGATATAGAATGATGTCTCCCCAATTATGAATTATCTTGATATCCTTGGCATATTTCTTGGCCTCAAAAACAAAAGAAACTCCTTTGGGATTCTAGGATTTTCAATAAACAATAGAGCTCTGAGCTTATATGCAAAGCATCTATCAAAAATGAAATAACTTTCCTCCTTCCTATCCCAAGATAATACTAGGCTCCACAACTGCACTGGCTTTACTTCTTCATCTTTAATACTCATCAGATTCATTTCCTTTCCAAAATAATGTGCATGTTTGTAAACAAACATGTACATTAACAAAGAGTGCCAGCCAAAAGGTCTGTCAACCTTTGAATTTTGGAAACCAATTAGACCATTATGGATCAATTCAGCTAAGTGAAATGCAAAATCAAAGATGATAGCAAGGTGAGGATGGAGGATATGAACCATCATAAACATGTAATGGATGGGCATTGTTGTCTCCACATCTTTCCCAAATATTTGGCTCAAGGAACAATACACATCTTTTTCCCTTAAATTGAAATACTCTAGCTTAAGTGGCTCTGGTGTATTAAGACCTACTAGAATGAGATTTCCAACTTTTGAAAAGAATTCCCTTAAAGGCCCATCCCCAAAATAATCCCTTTTAGCTGCATATACCTTGTTGAAGGTTTCAAAATTAATTTCATCAAGCTGACTAGAAGGGTCATTTAACTAAAATACCTCTCTAATCTCATCGACAAAAATACCTAACAAGGGATCTGTGTTTACATCCCTCACAACCCCAGCCACTGGGTCATAGTTATTTTCCACTTAAAGCAATAGATCAACATCCATAAAAATGTTTGGGACTACCACCTTTCCCACATCAAATTCCTAGATGTTTCTATCTGGGGCATATGCATTGCTTTTCCCAAATCCTACTTTGAATAGTCCTAGACCAAATACATCAATGTTAGCATCCCTGAACCAGTTCCCCTTATCATATAGACCTTCCCATATTCTTAAAAGAGGGTTCTTTGGAGTCAATTCCCTATCCTGAGTAGGTTTATTCATTGATTTATCCAACTATTGTAGAAAATCATCATATATATTTCTTTCATGGTATTACACCTTCCCTTTCAACTCCCTATGTGGTGCCATTTCCAAATTTGAAAATATACTCAAACAATAGGATAACAATAATAGAAAAAACACTATAACCTTACAGATTCTAACCCGAAACCTTCTGGTATCCCAATTTATGAACTGCAATTAAAATTAATCAGGAACTTACCATTCTACAAATTTTTAGAAAAAATAGAATTGCTGACTTTCTGGATCTACTCCAAAATCCCTAAGCAAGATGTGATGTTTGAGAAAATGAAATAGGACTTTACAGTGTAATCATCTCAAAAATTTGTATTCAATTTCTGATTAGATGGCTGCACATTCTGCAATTAATCTCCACTTTGAAAATCATGTCTCAAGGGCTCAAAGATCTTACTTTTGGTAGGAAAGCTACAATTAAAACATGACTATTGATGTAGAAATATGACTGATGATTATGTGGCTCTCAACAAACTCATAAGAGCATCGGTCGGGCACCACATATCATTTAGTCACAATGTCGCAAAGGAAAAAGCACATGTCTTTTCCTTCAGTGACACCATGAAAACTGTCTGATCAAGATCTTCAAAAAGACACTTCAGAAAGCCAGGCCCATGACAAGTGCCATGTGTCATTCAGTCGCATTTTTGTAGTAGATAAACATGCATCACCTTTGCCTAGTGACACCACAAAAACCGTTAGATCTTACAAGATCTGATGACTTTCTATTGTTTACTGGTCCCACTTTGGCCACATCACAGGAGGATAGGTGTCATTCAGTCACATTTTTGCAATGGATGATCAAATAATTTCAAAGCTTTGTGACACCGCAACAACTGTCTAATCTCAAAAGAATCTCGGTGGGATTCATAATGTTGAGCATGGATTTAGGAGATGTAGACCCCTCAAATTGAAGATAGATGTCACTTGGTCACAGTGTCTTGATGGATGAGATGAAGATATTGTTTCTTCATGACACCAAAACAATCGTTAGATGTTACAAGATTTGATGACTTTCCATTGTTTACTGGTCCCACTTTGTCCACATTGTAGGAGGACAGGTGTCATTGAGTTGCGGTGTCACAATGGATGATCAAAGAATCTTAAAGCTTGGAAAAACTATGAAAACCATCTGATCTCAAAAGAATCTTGGTGGGGTTCATAACGAGCATGAATTTAGGAGATGTGGGTCCCTTGACTTGAAGACAGATGTCACTTGGTCACAGTGTCATGATGGATGAGATGAAGATCTTGTTTCTTCACGACACCATGACAGCCGTTAGATCTTGATGTTTAGCTGCCAGCCTTTATTTAATAAGCACTTAGGGACTTTAGGACTTAGGAAAAATAATATACAAATCCCACTAGGATGATAAAATTAAAACACAAAGGGTCCACTTCATAATGACACTTTAACACATGTGCCCAAAGGAAACTTAAGTGACCAAAAAGGTAATGAAAGAATATAAGATGAACATGGATTAGGTTATTTCCAACCAAAAAAGATTTTACAAATAATAACTAGGATTTTGGTTATTTCAAATCATCTAAGATCGAAATACAATGTGTATTGCTAAATAGAAGTGCATCTATATGAATAGAAGGAAAAGGGACACCTAGTTAAGGTTTATTTGTGACTATCTCAGAGAGTAACTATTTAACTGTCACAGTTTGACAATATAGTAAATCAGGGTTGTGTGAAGGACTAGTCTAACTAACAATATATAAATTATTTTCTTCTTAATTAAAATGTTTGAAGACAAATCTGACTAGCCATCCTTGCTCTTTATGGCCATAATTTGATTCATAAGTTTTTAGTACACCCTCATCATATATAGTTGTTAACATTTGTTATTCTCATGGATAGGTATTGAAGCAATTGCATGGGTGATAAAGATTGTTTGGGTAGGACTTGGAGACTTTTGAAAAGGTGTGCAAGGAGGTCAGAGTTTTCTGCAACAAATTTGAAGTCAACTAGGCTCTCTGCAAAAAATTTAGAGGTAAAGGCATATTCCATTCTCACTAGGTAAACTTCAAATGAATGTAAGATCGATATTGTAACAATGACTCATTATATCCTCTTCTTTTTGTTGTTGTTTCCACTAAAAGTGACTACTTTCAATAATGTTTTGCCATCTCTATTTTCATATTTATATTTTTTTTTTAAAATTTAGAAACTAAATTAATTGGAGTTCACAATATTACAGATAGATCAACGTCATAGGTTGACTACATATCATTAACATGCATATGATGAGAGAGTATCTGATGAGGGGGATATTGCAAAATATTTATGTCCATATAAAAATTGTCTTGGTGGGAAGGTGAAACAAAGAAATGTGATTTATCGACACATGATAAGATATGGGCATAGTATTATAAGCCCTTGGGCTTACAATTATTATGAAGATATGATAGAATTAAAAATTGTGAGAGATGAAGATGCAACAAACATAAATGAAGAGACAAAAATGTTTGACGAAGGGTTTGAAGTTGATAGAATGTTGAATAAGGGTATAAATGATGATTGGGCCAAGTCAATGGAGGATTTTTTAAAGCCCATGTATGCTAATTCTAAGTTAAGTAATTTGACAACAATCCTTCAAATTCTTAACTTGCAAGTGGTTCATGGTTGGACAAATGAGAGTATAGATCAGTTATTGGCATTGTTAAGTTCATTGTTACCAACTTACTCCACATTGCCAACAAAACTAAATCAATGTAAAAATCAAATCAGTAAGCTCAGCTTGGGGTATGAAAATATCCACACATGTGTGACTGGTTTTGTATTATTTCATAAAAATCTTGCAAATGAGAGTGAATGTCCAAAATGTCACAAAGTGAGGTATAGACAAGGGTTGAAATCAGTGGTTGTTCCTAGAAAGGTTCTTTGCCACTTTTTGATAATCCCATGATTAATTTGAATGTATCAACGTAGAGACATTTGTGAACTTATGCAGTTGCACTCCCAAAATAAGAGCACTGATGGAAAACAAGTACATGTTCCAGATTCTAATACATGGATGGAATTTGATAATAAATGGCTTGATTTTTCTCAAGATCCTCATAATATAAGATTGGATTTGGCTCTAGATGGGGTGAACCCATTCTTAGATCAGAGTACTAAATGGTCAACTTGGCCGGTGTTTCTAATAAATTATAACTTACCTCCATGGTTAGCAACTAAACCATTTTTATTAATGTTATCATTGATTATACCAGGAAAGAAAAGTGTGACTTCAGATACAATAGATACTTATCTGGAGCCATTATGATGAGCTAATGGAATTGCAGAAAGGAATTGAATCAATTCAAACTTTAAGGGATGCTCATCTAATAAAATTCACTTTAAGATCTTCCTTATTGTTTACAATTAATGAACTTCCACATATGGCACATTCTTTGGCCTCTCTATTCATGGATACCATGAATGTATGGCTTGTAACTTTAAGGATTTTTTGAGGCATTCAAGAAGTTTGTGTAAGTTTATTTATTGTGGACATCGTGCTTACCTTAAAATGGATCATCCATATTGTCAACAAAAAACACGTTTCAATGGTCAAGAAGAGAATCGTGAAGTACCATTGCTAAAAATAGGTGATTACAAAGTTGAGAATGAAAAAAAAAGAATGTCATTTATTGAAAATGATGGGATTTTTGGTAGTAGATATGATACATGTAATGAAAGCAGTGTAAAACAGTTGTGCATATTGTATAAGTTTCCATACTTCAAGGATATATCCATTAGGCATACTGTTGACTTTATGCATATTGAGAAAATATAGCTAATACTATTATAGAAACTCTTTTTGGTGCTTTTGATACTATTTCATCTCATGAAGACTTCCGAGAAATAAAGATTCATCAAAATATTTGGGTTGAAAAATATAGAAAACCTAGTGCTCCTTATATTTGGACAAGAGAACAACGTGCACAATTCTTACAGTTTATGTCACAGACTCGATTTCCCACTGGATATGTGAGTAGAAACATCAGATACCAAACTGACATTAATAGCTTAAGAGGCCTTAAGACCCATGACTATCATGCCATAATCAAGAATGTTTTACCAATTGTTGTAAATATGTCAAGTTTGGCAAAGGGGCCAAGAATGGTAATTATAAGGTTGGGCCTAATATTAAAGAGAATGAGTTTACATGTATTAGATCCTTTGAACTTTGATAGTTTGAGAGAGGAGGTTGTTGAAGTCCTTTGTCTATTAGAATGAGAGTTTCCAAAAACAATCTTTAATATTTCTATGCATCTTTTGAAACATTTAGAGTATGAACTTGAGCATTGTGGCCCAGTAAGAACGAGATGGATGTATCCTATAGAACAATTTATGAAGGTTTTGAAAAAATTGTCTGTACTAGGGAAAAACCAAAAGGCAACATATATGAGGGATATTCAATGCAAGAGGCCATGGGGTTTTGCATAGAATATATGAAGGATTTTAAAAATGTCAATCAACGTGTATGGGATGATGACAAAGATGAGAGAGTTACAGGTGAAGTATTAGAAGAAAATGGATTTCATTTCAAGCTCTCATATCAAGAACAAATTGCAATACATACCTTTATTCTTCAAAACACATCTTCTTTCGAGAAGTGGAGTAGGTAAATTTATTTTCTCAAATGTATTTACACATTTATATTATTAATCAACTATTTTTACGTCATTATTTTATGTAGAAAATATGAATAAGAGAATCAAACTTGGCTGCAAAATCGATCTCAAAATCGTAGGTGTCATGATTTAATTAGAGGTGATTCTTTTCCTAAATTTGAAGAATGGATTGGTAATGCAATAGGTGATGCAAAAGAAGAAGGTTAAGATATAACAATAGAGGAAAGTGAGATTTAACAAGCTCCATATATGGGCTATGCATTTTAGTGGAATGTGGGCCTATGGTAGTCATTTAAGAGTTGAAGAAAAGGTCAAAGGAAAGACAAATTGTGATTATGTTGTTAGTGCTGAATTTCTTCATGAATTTGAGAAGAAATTTTATGTTGGATTCATACAATAAATTTTTCAAGTCGATTTTGGTGAAAATAATCCTATATTATTAACATGTAAGTGGATCCGACCATCTGCAGTACAAGTTGATGAGTATGGATTTATACTTGCAAATACATGACAATTTTTATCGGAGACAAATGAGCCATTTGTTTCTCCTCTTCAAATTAATCAATCATTTATAATTGATGATGTAAGAAGCCCAAGTTGGTCACATGTCATTCAAATAGAGTCTCGTTCGAAACAAAAATTTATGAAAGTTGTCAATGTAATGTCTGATGGACAATATTTTAATTTACAAGAAACATTTGAAGAAGTGGATGAAGACAATGAGATACTGTTTGAAGAAGAGATTTTGATTACCAATGAAGAAATTGAGAGAGAGAATGTATTGTATGTCACAAATGAGGATGTTGAAGAAAATCAAGCAGATGTAGAAACAAGTGATCATGATTCTGATCTAGCTGGAAATGCAGATGATTATTGGTGAGCTCCATTTTATGACCTTTTATTTAAGACTTTTATGTTGTTTTAAGACTATTTTATGTTTTAAGGATACAAGCCTTCAAGCTAATTCCTATTTCAAAGCTTTAATATTGAATAAAGTTTGTATATGAATGTAATATTAATTTGTTTTCATATATAAATTAGGATGCAATATCAATATATTTTCATATAATATATATATTTTGGATATATATATACATATATGTGCCATAGTTTCTTGAGGTTGACTTACAATAGCTTGTAAAATTCAAGATTTTTTTGAGAAAAGTTAGCCTAGACATACATTTCTTCAACTGTAGAAATTTGTGTACCAAATCTGTAGGTTATATGAGTTTTCCATTCTTTTTCTCCATTAGCCTTGTCTTTTTCACATGATTATTTGTAATATATGATTAGCTTATCTAAGTTACTCTAGGATTTACTCATTTGTGGAAATTGATATAATTATTATTTCTTTTTTATTTTATTTTATGTTGAATACATTGGATTTTGTGGCATGAAATGTTTGTGACCTGTTTTCCCATGAAAGAATTCTTCAATGGTGGATTTTAGTATATCAATTAGAGGATGGATATAGCATGTGTTAACATATCAATTTGGCAACATTCCTATCAGTTATTAAAGGTTTGGTAGTGGAGTTTATATGGTTGGTTAATTAATAGTAGAGATGCTCCTCCACAAATTATGAGGTATTTGTATCTAAATATGCATATTTTAATCATCTTTATCTTAGGAAAATAAGACAAAATCAATGTAATGAATTTATGAAATTTATGGCCAAAATCAAAGGGATTTTCCATATTGTTTGTATGTACAGTGATATATAGAAATTTATTTCTATGAGGAGAAAATTTATGTTAGTAATCTGATTATAAATCTGAGTTTTCTCTATAATTTCTTATATGCAAATAAAGTTTTAGATTTTTTTGTGCTCTAGTTTTGGAAATGTTTCTATTTTTCTATTATCCCTATTTGGGGATATTACAAGCTATCAATAGAGATGTTGATCAAAAGGAACAAGCTAGTCTTAGAGTACCGACAACAATGACACTAGATGGAATAATGAATGTTTATGGTAATTATATATGTATCAAGATGCTAATTTATACATTATTGTTTTTTTGGACATTAGGACATGAAGAGAAAGAATTTAAGGCACAAATTAGATGATACTGATCATAATGCTGAAATTCTAGTTACAGATTATGAACATGTTCGTGAAGAACATGTGGCCAAGAATACTGAGTGTTTATCATGTCTTGGTTTGACAAACATGCAAGTTGTAAATCCACAAAGTAGTATATAATTTTTTTAATACTATTTAATGAAATTTCATAGAAACAATCTTTATGTATATAAGACATGATATGATATTTTTTTTGGGGGTTTTATAGGAAATAAAGAGTGTAGAGAAAATGAAGAGAAAACAAAAGTAGCAAATAAAGATACAGTGCTACCAATTCGTAAAAGCCAATGCTTTTGTGATCCAACAAATGTACTTGGTGAAAAAGGTAGTTGTGATGATGCACAGCTTGATATAGCACATGGTAATATGCAGCCTAATGAAAGTCATGAAGAGAGTCCACTTGCATCTGATGTGCCTTAGAGTGCACCTACTGGTAGTGATTCAATAAAAGATGTGCCTACTTTTGTTAAAAGAAAGAAACTGGGTCAATATTTATACAGATCTACATAGAGACATGAAAAAGAAAGGAATTAGAAGGGAGGAAGCCATTATTGGTTGAGGTATCAAGAGATGGTGGATCCACTAGGAAAAATGTTGCAAGGTGGGCCTCTGAGTTGGGCATAAGATGTAGAGCCCATTTGGATATTTGCAAATCAAATTTTTTAGAGCAAGATCCACAACATGTGGAATATGTTATACAAAAAAAAAAAAAATGCCTTTGACACTAGTGGTGTACAAATCTCTAGAAAGTGTTACAAGAAAAAGATGAGACTTCTAATGAACAATTTCAGATACAATTGCAAAAAACAATCAAGGAGGGAAAAGAGAGTTTAGACACCACTCTATCTCCCAAATAGTGGAAGGCATTGAAAGAATGTATGCATTCTAAAGAATATTTGACAAAGAGAAACAAAGCCAAGAGAGAAAGAGATAATATGAAGGCTGATTATACATTTGGCCGAGGCGGGTTGCGGGCCAAACTAAACAAATTTGGAGTAAGTGTATGAAATTTGGGTTCAATTTATATTTATGTTATTTATTTTAATTTTTTATTGAATTGACTGTGTTAAAATTGACATTGTATTTTAGGTGGAAAACAATAATAGAGAAGCAGGTGCAAAAAATATTATCAAATATATGGCAGGACTATATCCTACTAATAAGAGTAGTATGAAGTGGAAATATAGTTTGTCAACAGAGATTTCACAACCATCTGTGGAATGCCTAGTAAGAGCCTCTCCAAATCATGTCAAATCAAATGAAACACTAGTAGAATTGGGAAAATAAATGACCAGGTGACTAAAACTTTTAGTCACATGACTATAAATTTGTCACATGACTAAAATTGATCATGTTCTACCATTTTTTTGCAATTCACAAATATAAATAACTAAATAAATGACCAATTTGGTCATCGAGTAAAATCACAACTAAAATGACTAAATAAATGACCAAATAAATGACTAAATAAATAGTCACCCTTATAATAAAAATGTCTAAATGAATGATTAATACTCCTTTACACATTAACATTTGATAATATCATATACTTATATTCTTAGGATTTGCATTTCACCATTAATGTGTGTCCGCCATTAGACTTATTGTGTGAATATTATTTTGTCCACTATTTGCCACTAATTTGTCTTATTTTCCATCTATAAGATAAAAGTCAAATTCTTTCCTTTTAACATCCAAATGAAACCCTCAAACTTTATTAGATAACACAAGAGGCCCCATGTGATTTTTAAGGAATTTGAGACTATAGGATTCATACATAAAATATGAAAATACATATATTTAGACTATCAAATAAACCCATGTTTACAAACATCTTTTAAGAAATGAAATATGAAACAATAAATGCATGATCAATAAACATACTATATCAATATGAAATGTATATGAAATGAATTAAACCTTCACTATATACACACACAAGTATGATGACTTTATAGGAAAACATACATGAGTAAACATCATCCAACAAATCAAAGCTAGGGCTTTATTAAAGTACATGTAACATGATTATATCATTCATTGATTTCACTATCGAGAAAGCCTCATGATCCCAAGCCCTGACTCAAGTCATGACACTATTACACAAGAGACTAATTTAAGACATTTTTAAAGGAAAAAATATTATATAATCTCAAATACTTAAAAACTATTATTTAAAAGGCAACAACCAATATCATAGTAGTAGGATGTGAGCCTCTTAATTGGGAGGTCTTGAGTTTGAATCTAATCAAATTAATAATAATAATAATAATAATAATAATAATAATAATAATAATAAATACTCTCAGACTTCAGTCAATTACCTATAAAAAAAATATTATTTTAAATAAAAAATTTAAACTAGTTTAATTTCCTTAAATTAAAAATTGAGAAAAAAAAGTCATGCACTTTAAATTAAAAATTAAAATTAATTAAATTGACTTAAATTAAAAATTGAAAAAAAATGTGCATTTTTAGTAGCGGCAAAAGATAGAAGAATGGAGGGAAGTGAATTTCTAAGATGACTTTTATGTGAAAAACCTCCAACGCCAATTCAAATATTTCTACCTCTAGTTCACGCCAAGGGCATGCACTTGTATTGCAAATGCTTGACATAATAGACTCACCACAAATTTGAAGTTGTGTCCATTCTTTGAGGCATAACTAGATTCATTTCCTCCAACCTCATCCTATCATTTCCATAGGGTTTCTCCAAAAAACTTAGTTGAGATTCTTTTCTTGTCAAAGGGACTTGTGGTTACTATTATTTTGTGAAGAAACGAAGAATCTAAGCAACATGGACAATGTGTAAGGTGCTATACACTCACTTCTCTTATGTTATTACTTTTTGGATGATGTGCCTACATATATATTTTCACATTGCTTGTCAATAGATGGTACATTTTTTCTCAACAAATCCTAGGTTTTGATTAGATGGGGTGTTTATACACAAGGATATTTGACATTATTTCATGTTTCTTAATTTGCTTATTATGATTGATGATATGCTATTAATTTTAATACATTACAAGGAATAGATGTTGATGATTTTGACTCCTCAAGATCTCTAGAGTTCAATTATTGATGATATGCTATCGATATTAATACCTCCTTCAGTTATACTAATACCTGAATATATTACATTCTCTTGTAGACATTAATATCTAATGTTTAGGCATTTTATCAATCAATTCAGGTGTATTTTCTATGATTCTACATTTTTCATGCATGTCTACCAAGGATTTTCCATCTATGATAGTATCTCTCAGAAACATTCTCCCACCATTATGCTTTGATGCACATCCATACCCTATTCAAAAGCTCCTCTTTTGGCATGGGAAGGTGGACAGTGGCAAATAATTTGGCTTTTTATACCTGCTAATTACATTTTTTAAAAGTTTCTAATTAATTTTCAAAAAATTATTTTCTTGAAATTTTGCACTCATTACATTCCAAAGGATGACATATCTTTGCGACATTCTTTCAAATAGTTCATGTGTCTCATTTGTTCTTACACATTTTGCATACATATCTACAAGAGTGTTTTTGACAATAATGGTTGACAAAAATCCAACTTCATTATGCTTTGACGGATATCCATACCCATTTCAAAGCTCCCCTTTTATCACACGTAGGGAGGATGCTAACAAAGGTTTTTTAATCTAGCGTTACACCTACCAATTTCATTTTTGAAAGTTTTTAAAGCTTTATCCATAAGTATTTTTTGTGCATATCTTGTAATCATTGCAACATGTGAGACCACGTTCCATTGTAGTATACTACCATGAGTTTTCTATGATTTTATAGATGATTATATACTATTTTCAAAGCTTCTAATTTGACACAGGTAGGGAGGGTGTTGAAAAAGGTTTTAGAATTTGTCTTTACACCTGCTAATTACATTTTCTTTAAAGCTTAAAAGGCTTGTTATTTTTGTGCATATCCAATGTAGATAGCTAAATGTTTTCACCTTAATTTTATTTTAATTATCCCATTTAGTCACCTTGGTCTCATGTTATTGACTAACTTTGTCATTCCAATTAATGAAGTCTATTATCATTTGTCAGCCAACTTATGATATTGCTATCAGGGTTCAACTATGTAGTTTTGGAGTCAAATTCATTAGTTCGCAATTTTTCATGAGTAGTGGTTCATAATTCTTCACAAGTAGTGGTTCACAAGAACCCACCTCTCATGATAATGAATGGTTACACTTAATTCTCATTGCATCTAGGTGAAGCATTGGGCATTCCTTGGAGTTACAATATTTTATGATCTATGGTTCACAGTGTTTCGTGAGTAGTGGTGCTTTTTGGGAGGTTATAATATTTCATGAGTTGTGGTTCATAGTGAAACATTTCTTGAGTTGTGGTTCACAAGAAGCCATCTCTCATTGTAATTAATGGTAACACTTTATGCTCACTCCATCTAGGTTATGCTCAATGAGGTGAAGCATCAGACCTTATTAAGAGGTCACCTATCCCAATAATCTTTGAATTCAAGCGTGCAGAAATAAGTTTGAAATGTGTCCAAGACATCAGTTACAAATCCCCTTAGAAGTTCACAAAACATAAAAAGAATTTGACTAAACTTTGATTGTCATAAATTGAGTCTATTTGATCAGAAACTCTTTAAAAAAAACATTTAAAACATTGCACACTCTCTGAAATTCATTTGTAAAGGAAGGTCCAGATCCATTACAATCTTATTCAACACCTTTTATTATTTGCAACTCTTACTTATACCTGCAAGTGACAAGAAACTTTACTTCTGCAGTCACAGTTAATGAAAATTACATAACAGACATTACTAGGGAATCAAATTATTATCACCAGACACAACCTTCCAACCAAAGACTTAAACAATTTGAAAGAGAATCCAAAGACCTTTTAGATTCCAAAGTTACAAAAAAATTAACGGTGGACATATGAGGAATGATTTAATTTGTTTCCAAACCCTTAATGGAGAGGGTTTTATGAGATTTTTGAGAAATATGATTCATACTCCTTCCATATAGCGTGGATAATGCTCTAACATCTTCTAGAATGATGTAAAATCATCATTATTGAGATCCCTATAGGTTTGGGGTCAGGATCAGTCAATACCAATGATATTCAACCCTTTGATCAACAAATTAACATGCAAAAATTAGATTTTTATTAATGTTTTTTTCTTTCAATCACACTCACTCTCAAAGTTGGTCCATTCTCAGCCCAAAGAGGATTTATAGGATCATTAAAGGAATTTTCCAAAACTTTGAACCAACCTTTAAATTAGTTGGATGTTTCAGAACATAATGACAACTTTTTGCACAAAATCGCAAAGTTGTTCATAACAACTTCTGAGCAATTTTGAGAACTTTTCCAATTTTCAACCAAATGACATCATTGTTAGTAATAAATGAGAGGGGGGGGGGTGAATCAATGGCCTCAAAATTTTTTCCTTTAAACTTTAATTCACCAATCAATACACCTCAGATTATTAAGTCCCTACAAGATGCATGCCTTGAAATACTTTGAAATAATTATCTGTCTGTCGATTTACCTTGTCTGTCCTTATTCTCCTTGATTACTGATAAGCAGTAAAACTTATTTACCAATACTCAGTAAATATGCAGAGTATACCAATCAATCCATAAATTCATATGTGAAATGTAAAACAATAAAGTAATAAACCATACACACATAACACATGGATTTTTAACATGGAAACCCTGTTAAGGGAAAAACCACTGGGACTGGTACCCCAAATTTTCACTCTTCTAAAGTGAGCCCTGTTAGGAGCCAACCTTGTTAAAGGTTACAAACACACTGTTAAGTGCGACCTTGTTAGAGGAATTTTATACATAGGTTGTCACTTAGTATCTGGCATCTACGCTACCATCCTTGAATAAG
The DNA here is from genome assembly GCA_018584345.1 of Thuja plicata. NCBI lineage: Eukaryota > Viridiplantae > Streptophyta > Pinopsida > Cupressales > Cupressaceae > Thuja > Thuja plicata. The sequence continues at coordinate 94,980 of MU226750.1, forward strand.
CCTTCTTCTTAGACTGTCAATAGGCTTTATGCTAATCTTACTACCATCCTTGAATCAACCTCCTTCTTAGACTGTCAATAGGCCTTAGGTAAGACCAATGCTACTTTCATGAATCAACCTTTTTGGCACTCCTTGGAATGTACCTCAATATATAGAAGACAGTTATGTCCTTCTCTATTAAGAGACTTAATGCTTCAATGGTTAAACTGAAACACAATGACTTGTTTCTAATGCAACTTGAATTGCAAATTTTAAGATCTATTTAAGTACAATACCTCTCTGATCAATGTATCAATTTAATTCCTTTGTTCTCCACACCTGTTTCTCTGTGATGCTGTGCTACACTGTTCGTCGGTGTTGCAGAATACTTTAGCTCTCTCTTAGCTTGATTGATCAGGACTGGATGAATTTTAACCTTCACTAGTTTCTCTTTAGCATCTTCTTTCTATTCACTCGCCTTCTATGTATCTGAGTGCATGCAAAAATGAATTATGCTTGTCTCTTATATAGACATGATATTCCTTAATTCTTGATTCTTGATTCTTGGTGTGAAAAACAATCCAGCCAAACTGATTTACGGCTTTAACTCCTAATTTATCTCGTAGTTATCTTCTTGCCAACTGTATAGATCTTCTTTAAATCAATTACTTAAAAATGGTCAAATAAAGTAAATAAAACAACTAGTTAAGCCTATCCTTAAGCTCTGCCAGCTAGATATTTTTTCATTTTCTGAACTCTCTGTTCTGTCGGTCAATTATGTAGTTCATCATCAGTGACAACTGCCAATTCCTTCAATGTAACTCCAGCTAGCTTTGGAATCTCTGTCCATCAGGAAACTATGTCATTAGTTTGTTGGGCATCCTGTGATTCTACTTCATCAAGAAACACTATCTTCTACTCGTCGGGTATCACTGTGACTTTTTCTATGTCTTTACCGATGGTGTGCACTCCATCGGTGCAGTCTGTCACTTAATGAATACTTGACTTTTATGAATTGCTAAAAGCATAATCATTGTTCCATTGATTCTCTGAATTCTTTGGCATTATGTATATGACCGTATAGATGATATCAAGTTGACATCAATGACAATACAAACCATTAACTATTTTAATGTCTTGCATCATCTTCAACTTAACATTATCAAACATTCAATTAGTTACATGTCATCACTCATACAACCTAGGAATTCTACAAAATGCTAAATATGACATAAACCCATGAATTACCTAATTTTTATCACTTTTGACCACCTTTGGTAGTGTTGACCAGTGTTGACCTACTCAGGATCATATTCGCCTAAAGGTGACAAAATGACTCAATGGCCTTACAACTTGAATCCAAATACATACTATGACCTTGTTTAACCTTAAAAGAAATGAAATGGCCTCATAGTGTTATTATTACAATTATTTGACGAAAATGATCATGGTGGCCTCAAAGGGCCCTTGGTGCTCTGCACCAATTTAACCCCTAAGTTTCAAATTCACAAATTGATAGGTTTATATCCTAGTTCAAGATAATCCAAGGATCATTTGTCATAGACAGTCAATTATGGGTAAACCAAAAATAGAAGTATCAATATCATAGTGAATTTAATGATGGTCCAAGGTCATCTATAAACTCTTTTGTAGATTAATTATCAATTAAAGGGTAAGAATTTATAACATTATTTTTCTAGAGCTTATCAAACTTATTTTGTTGGTTTCTTGATGACTTAAAAAATTTAAGGCATTGACTTTTTCAACAAACAAGTTTACTATTTTGGTCCTGTGATGGTCCAATGATTTTTTCACAATGACTTTTTCAACAAACAAGTTTATTGTTTTGTAATCCCAAGACCTATTGTAGTTGAGGCAATGTTCCTTAATCGCAAGGAGATCATAGTATATGATCTTTATTGTGATCTTGTAAGTAATATTTGTTTTCAATTCTAATGTATTATTTATTTCATTGTTTGATTCTTTCATCAAAAAATACTCTCATCAACAACTCAACCCCTGGCCCTATAAACACTTTGACTCATTGGCAATGTATTTTAATCAAACCACACTTCAAGGATCGACTTGTGTCTTATCCATGAATACAAAGTTTGAACAAAGGCCCAAAAGGTTCTCAAAGGAATAATGTTCTAATTAGTGGATAACATTCCATCTAATTTTCAACCTGCAACCTAGTAGACCATCAACTTATGGTTTAACAAACATTTCACACCTTGGCCTTGGTCCATCCCCTTACACCATGGAAACTCAAGGAAAAAATAGTGACCTCCAACTCTTGTATGAACTATGAAGTGCATCTCCTTTCACTATGCTTTTGTTTTGTAACAACACCTTGAATGTATTAAGAATCACTACCAAAATTTGACCCTTGATATGGTTGCAAGGCATATACAACTTTCAAACAATGAAACAAACTTGTGACTGTCACTCTCATGATAGTAAGATAGTGGTTTTAAGGTCAAACAACATAGGAACCTTGTCCAATGGAGAAAGGGGGTATAGGTTCAATGAAGATACATTTCAAACTTCCAATGATTATAAAACAAAAACCAAATTCTAAGTGACAGTGGAAATTGATTTGATTGTGACTGTCACATACTTAGGATAGTTTTGGCAGAGAACCTTGCTGATCGACACTTAAATACTAGATAATATCTCTCACAAATGGTTTGGAATGAATCTTTAGATTTTTTACAACATTTCTCTGTAGACGTCCAAAATCATCCTTATATTAATTTAATTAATATTCCCATAACATTATAATTGATTTTAATTAATTATATTTGTTATATTCTTCTATCTATTTAATTAAATTTATTTAATTAAATATGATTCACTTCCTTTAGTATTTAAATTTAATTTAAATACTATCCCTTTTAATGTATTAAATCTTATTTAATACATTACCCTCCATAAATCCCTTTTAAAATAAATTTTAAATTTATTTATTTCCCCACATTTCAAATATTCTTCTAAATCACAATCAATTCAAATTAATTTAGATTAAAGTTAATAAAGCCTATTAATCCTACCTAGAAACCTACCCTATTCCTACCCTACCCTACCTATTTCTCTTAATAAATCTACTTCCTCACTTAAACACACACTAATCACACTTAAAGTGTGATTCCTACACCTTTTAGCACTAATGGAGTGCTCCCACATGTGTGAGCAACTCCTCAAAAAGGAAGCCACC
>MU226750.1:115841-131648 GCA_018584345.1 Thuja plicata
GGTGCCCTTGTTCAGCTCATCGGAGGTTGTGGTGAAAGTCTTTGTTTTGGATTTCATTTTAAACATGCTAACTCTTTGAATCTTGTTTCTAATGGCTAATCTTGATGTTTGCATGTTTTAGTGTTGTTCCTTGCAGGTATACTTTTATCACATACATTCTCAATCTCTAATGCCAAAATAAATCTTCACAAATGTCATTAATTAGCAAGAACCGTGCTATTGCAATCATAGTGTAATGAAAACTAACAGTCCATTCCTCCTAGGGAATCTTGTTATTCTCCACATACTCAACCATTCAATTAGAGAGTGCTTGAATTAGAAAGGTAGTTCAAAATACTAATAGAATCTATAATTCAAGAATTTTTCAATGGTGTAAAGTAGAGTTATTAACCAATCTCATTGTAAACCCTTGGTATGGAGGGTTTTGGAATAGTTTGGAAAGAAATGACTGGATCTCCTTCTTACTCCATGAAAAATATTCAAAATAAATTTGAATGGAAGCCAAACCATCATATTTAATGTTCCAATAGGTTTGGAAACAAAACAATCACCAAAAAAGAGAACCATGTTGTTGATTAGTAAAAGACATGAAAATGTCATTGAACACAATATTTTATTGAGAAACTTTCATACAACTCCTCCATAATGATTACCCTCAACCCAAAGAGGGGTTTTATAGAGATAAAATCTATTTTAAACTGTCTCCAACCAATTTTTCAATTAGTTGGATGTTTAGTTTACTAAAGACAACTTTTGTTGCAAATTTGCAAAAATTGTCAAGCAATTGTCTTATCTGATCAGACCTCTAACATGACAGTCATGTTCTTGCAATGCCAAACAATACTAAAGATTCTCCAACATCCTTTCTTACCCATACCAATTGTTTGAAACAATTTATCAAAATATTTTAAGACCAATGACAATGACCTTTTTACAATTTACATTCTTATCTCAATGGAACATTATACTTGATTGTAACTGTAACTGTATTAGGGACAACTTTGAACAATAAAACTTAGATCATAGATTAGAACTAGGAAAAAACACGTTGCCTTCAAATTTGGAATGAATTTTTATATTTTTTACAAATTTAATCAACCCCCTACATCATTTATAACCTCCACACATATCTATTATTAACAAAAATGTGCATTCTACTATTCACAGTCATTAAAAACTTCATGGCTGTCTGCCTAGAGATTCCTATTACTTTCACGAGACAAAACTAATTGATCTGGAAAAAAAACCATTGGATGGCATGACTTAGTTCTAAAATTTTAGTATTTAGGCTATAAAATTTTTAGAAATTAGGACAATAATGAGAGATGTATGAAATTTTCTAAAGACTTTTCAATGAATGCATTTTGTGTGTATCCTACAATCATTGTAGTACATGAGACCACATTTCTTTGAGACATTATATTAAAAAATTAATGAGCCTTTTCTATCCATATTGATTTTGTATACATGTCTACCAGAGCATTTCCAAGCATAATGTCCGAAAGATAATCCCTTCCATTATGATTTACTGGATGTCCATACCCTATTTCAAAGCTCTCATTTTAGCACAAGCAGAGAGAATGTTGGGAATGGTTGTGGAATTAGGCTTTACACATACCAAATGAATTTTCCTGAATGTCTCTACAATCTTTTCAACTAATCCATTTTGTACATATCCTACAATTATTATAGTCCATGTGACCACAATTATCTAATGCATTCTCTCAAACAATTCCTATGTGTTGCCTATGCTTTTACATTTTTCTATTCATGCTACTATATTTTTGATCTCCACATTCTTTTTTTCTTACCATGATAATGAAGGTCCAAACTTCTGCAGTGATTGTATATCATTGCTTTTGGCTGTCAAGCTACCATCTTCCCATATTTTGGACATTCATATTTTCTATCCCTGATGATCTACCATCTCCACATTTAATAATCAATATTTTCTTCCACTTTGGCTCACTACTTTTTGGTCTTTGAATGAAAGGTCTGAGACTATTTTCTATGGCGTGGTTTTTGTTAACTTAGGATTACATTATCAATTGAACTTCCTATAATCTAGTGTATATCTATCCGATGGCTATTTATTATTTGACTCGACTTCCTTGGGAACTGGGGGACTGTATAAATGCCTAGGGGAGATGATTTTTTTTCTCTGCATAGACTGTAGATTAGGATAACTGAATCAATTTTTTTGGATGATTTCTTATGAATGATCATGTTTTTCTTTTTTCTCCAGGGAATCAATATTTTGAAGGCACGTGGACAAGGGTCTAAAGATAGTTATCTATTGAATGGTTATGCCCTGAATACTAGTCGGGCAGCTCAAGAAATGCCCACAAGAGTGATCCCAACTAGAATCGCATGTTTTGATTTCAATCTTCAGAAGACAAAAATGAAGATGCGAGTGCAGGTTCTTGTCACTGATCCAAGACAGCTTGATAGGATCTGTGAAAGGTAGATAAACTATGAAGCTTATTTATTGATAAGATCTAGAGTGTTTGTTGAGTTTTGGATAAATTATATCTGATTTGTTGGGTTTTGATATTTCCACTATGATGGGCTTTTCTCACCACCCAGAGTTTCTTGTAAAATTTATTTGCAAAGATGTGCTAAGCATTGCCCAGGATAAATATTCTATGCAGAAGTGATAGAAATACTGGATAGGTAGGATTTTCCATGATTTTCAAATTTGGCATGTTGTTACTAGTCTTTTATGTTGTTACAAATTATGGATTTTTGACTGGAGATGAGCATGGTACATGTAGTTTCCAATGCAACAATGTGGAGTTGGGTAGATGCTTGAGTATTGGTATTTTTTGCTTGTTGTTGCATATTAGTGATCACTGTCATTTTTGTTTCATTTGTTTTGTTTGTGCAGAGAAGCATATATAACTAAGGAGCATATTGATAAGCTTTTAAAATCTAGTGCAAATGTCATCTTAACAACAAAAGGAATAGATGACATGGCTCTAAAGGTGTACTTGCATGCTGTCTCACATAATGAAATGTTGTCTCGCATAATTAATGAAATTGGTAATATTACTACTGTTTGGATCAGCAAGCTAATGTCTGTTGATTTTTACTTGGTGTAGTACTTTGTTGAAGCTGGTACAATTATTGTGCATCGTGTACGTAAGGAAGACTTGCATCATGTTTCCAAGGTAACAAGTGCTACACAGGTAGTGAACTTATTTTGTCATCTTTTTAATCAGTGGTAATTTTTTTTTCTAGAGTAAAAGTTCACAAAGTAGTATGCCTATTAAGGACAATTTCATATTATACTAAACGTGAAACAACAAATTAGTAATTATAGAAGTATGTTGAAAAAAAGACCCATTATCAAATGCCTTTAAAAGCTTCCACACATCACTTTTTTGCCTCACAAAATCAAATCAATGTTGGGGAGTGAGGAGAAGTTCCAGTAGTAGCTTTTGGTGCATCTGCAACATCATTTTAGTTAGGCTCCCTTGGCTAACTATCAAATCACTCTAAAAGCTTCAAGAAATCACATTTTTGCCTCACAAATTCTAATCAATGTTGGGGAGTGAGAAGAAGCTCCATTAGTAGCTTTTGGTGCATCTGCAACATCATTGTGGTTAGGCCCCCTTGAATAACATTAAATCCTACTTTATTAATACTCACCTCCTCCTCGCTTCCATTTTATCAATCTCATGTATGGATTCCAACATCTAATTATTTGTACCACAACCTTTTGCTCAAGTAATCTCCAATTCAAGCTAGTATAACACTACCATACCCTTAATCTGGGGATGGATGGTCAGCAAGGGATGAATCTGACAAATTGATCAATATGACTCATTTGCCTTGAGTTTAACACTAGTAGAGCTTGATGATACGTCAAAATTTAGTTTTCTCATTGCCTTTGATCTGAAAATCATATAGAAGAACTGTAAGCACCTTGAAAAGGTCAACCAAAATTTTCTAGAGAAAAACCAAGATTTTTCCTCCCCACTAATGCCACACATGATACCAAAAATCATAATTGGGAGCAGCCTGACTAACTAAAATAAAATGAGTGATTCAATTAAAATTTGGAAAAACATTGGAAAAAAATTTGCAAATAAAAATTTTTTATTTTTATTTTGTTCCAAATAAAGGCACAAGGTAAAAAAAAAAGAAACTAAGGGTGAACACCATAAATTATGGATTTGCTAAATTAAATGAGGTTTAATTTCTAATTACCTTTCATCCCAAAATCACAATATTAAACTAAATTTGCACAATGGATCACCCTGAGAAATAGCATGGCCCCAAAACAACTCATTACAACCTCCAATGCTGGCGTAGATCCCAAAACATAGAGCACAAGAAAGAACTTATATCTTGTCAGCTGGATATGCACAAATTTCAACTCCAAAAACAATGCAATACTAGAACGATCAATTACTGCCATGTAGACCATATAGACATGTTCTTTGAACATGCAACATCATTCCCATATATATATATTTCATGGTGATCCAAACTATCCCAACCATTCTGATAGAATTTTTAAATTAGAAAGCCAAGAAACACATTTATGAAGCACATCACCATAAACATACTTGCAGTACACTTCGTCACCTAAAATTTGAAATGAGACACTGCACAAACATAATAAATATTTCCTCCAAGCCACATCACAAGAAATATTAATGCAGAGAAATGCAGAGTATTTTGTCCTGATAGAAACACAAACTTCCAATGCACTAAATACACTCAATACATCAGCAACATCATCATTTACCTTGTATGTGTTGTGCAACATCCACAACACATACAAAATATGTTCCACATTGCAAGACCATAACATTGAATGCAGAGCATTCTTTCATGTAGCCAACAAAGTTGTGTGCAAATTCATACTTCAACATCTTACAATGACCAAAACACCTTTGTAGAAGCAACTTCTCATCCAAGAGCAACATGAGAGATACTGCAACATTCTGTAGCATCACAAAAACATCAACACAATTTTTGTGCTTCTAATAATCATCTCAATATTTCTAGTTCCTTTATTAATGCTTGTAATCCTCATCTTAATATGATACCATCATGAAACCATCTCTACTGACAACTAACAAGTCAAACCACTAAACATGAACCTTCACATTATCTCTCATCTCCATCATTGAACTGCAACACATAATTATCAACACCAATGAGGGTTTCCATCCATCCTTACACTATATCAAAATGGAAACACTTTTGATCAACAAAAAAACTAAACATCTCACAATAATGTCAACACTAACAACCCATAAACAGTATCAGCACAACATCTCTTCAAGGAATCAATCACAACCATCACAATATATTGAGTGTAGACATCAACACAAACTAGGCAGCCATCCACAAAAAAGGACAACTTCATCTATCAACCATCAGCAGTATCTTCTGCATTCTATGAAAACTCAACAAGACATCATCACTCTTCCAACGATTACCATAATGCTGGTGTACAATGCTGAGGATAGACACCACAACACAACATTACATCCTACCTTCAAGAATCTATGCTAAGGGAAGGCATCACAACACAACTCTTGTTATCTTACCACAACACTAGGGTCACAACATCGTTGTCTTCCATAAGAAGATCTCTACAATGTTGAGTGTTGAAATCAATGTCAAATGATAACACCACAAAACATATTGCTAACAATCTCCCCATATTCCGACAACCCTGATATAGAACTTATTATTCACTTTTAAAAATTCTTAAATACTTTGTGTGTTATCTAGTGGGTTCATTTATTATACAGTGCTTTGATTAAATCTTGTTCTAGTTTATAGTCGATTAAATATACCAGATTTTTTATTCAGGCATCTAAAAATATATATGTCTTTTGATACAAGACTGTAGCTAAAGCCTCCAACCACCCAAAAGTAGGTAGATTAATACAAGAATCAATATGGTTGTGATATGAGATTTGTATCTATTTTTAATGCTTTGATGGATGATGAATTCATATTGAAAACCACCTTGGGGATTTTAAGTACTATTTTATTTGTTTTGAATATGGTCTGGCATCATGATGCTATATTTATCATTTTATGTTTAAATTAGAACAATGAAAGGATGATGATCATGTAAGCTTAGTATATATGTTATTGGACCTATTCATTGATTCCCTAGAATCCTTGGAGTTGGTTCCAACTAATTGAGTGAATTAATGGAGTAGTATCTTAATTAATGTTGTAAACCAAAAAAAATAGTGGTCTATTTATGCAGACTTTACATTGTTATCAAAGAATTTACTGGGCTTTCTTTTATTTCTTATTTTTTGCAATGAAATAATTTTAGTGTTCTATTTTTTCTTTGGCATGGTTTCTTTTTCATTATTGAGAGCTCTGTTATGGTTAAATAATTTCTTTTCTATGAATTTATTAATGTTTTGATGTTTAGTAGACATTATGATTTGCATTATTTGATGTAGCTGTTATAATACATTTTTAAAATTAGAATTTTTTTCTCAGCTAATCAAATGTCTTAATTTAGGCATTGCATTTTGTAGGAACTCTTGACAAGGCATAAGTCTACGATAGCTGAATTTCTAGATAAGAATTATGATTGGTTATGTTTAGTTCATTTATCTCTCTTGAACATTTGTATGTATGCAGTTTGAATTGTTTGTTTGTTCTTTATAGTAAATAGGTTGTGTTTGCAATGCAATTGCTATGTTAATTGTTTGGAATAATCCACATGTACTATTTATATTCTAATTTTTTAATCCTTGCTAACAGATTCACAAACATAGAATGACCTTAGAAACTAAACTTAAGTTGGGTGTGTGTCTGTGTAGACTGTAGAAAGAGTTTTAACATAGAAAACTTAGTTACTGGAGGCGTCCTAGGGCTCTCCGCATCTGATGTGGATGCACATCAGGTGCAGATGCATGCACCGGTGCACTTGGATACGTATTGGTGGAACAAATACATGGTGCCATACCTTTTCAGTGGACTGGTGGTCATTAGGAATTCTCTTGTAAAATATGGTGTATTTTTGAACTATCAATTAGCATTTAATATTTATCTTTGGAATTTGGCATTTATCAATGCTGAAGTATCATACTATCAAATGATTTAGTTTTACAACTATGTATATTTCTTTATTTATTTTTGTACACACACACACATACCCAAATGTATCAAACCCCCCCCCCNTATCAACCCCCCCCCCCCCCCAAAAAAAAAAAAATAATAATAATAATAATAATAATAATAAAATTCCATGCATCCACATACCGGGTTCTTGTACTCGCATCCGAACTGGTAACTTAGATAAAAATATAAGGGAGCAAGATAATATGATCTAACTTCTAGTCCATACTAATATAGACACCGTTTTGGAATTTTTGAAGGAGTCCTTATCATTTTCCATAGTTTTTGAACCATTCACACATCTTTGAGGCTGTCTTTAATTAAAGCCTTGCAACTATCTTGCACAAACAACATAAATTACTCAAACATTTAAGGAGATAAGTGAAAAAATAGGTTGTTAAATTAAATCCTTTTAGTAAACACAGACTAATCTGATTAATTTCTCTCTCATAAGAATTTATTTTGACTCACACATTATTGCAATGTAGTAATATCATGTGTAAAGGACAAGCCACTCTTAACATAATTGATCATGTTTTGAGATTTATTGCATTTGCATCTCTTTTTTGTAGGAACTGGGAGTATTCATAGTGGTTTCCATAGGTTGTTGTTAGTTAATTCCTTGTAGAAATCACCCATAGACTAAGCCACTTTATTTGTTCTCTTCAACTAGAATTGATTTGGGCTCACATAAAATTACATTTCAATATTATATGTTTGAACTTGAAAGGATTTGAAGATCATTGTCAAATTATCAAGGTTGATGTTCCTTTATAGCTAAAGATGGTAGTGAGTGAGTAGAAGAGGGTGAATATTGAATCCTCTATTGTTAAGGGTGTGTCTATGGGATATAGTGAGTCCATGGCTTGCATATTTTATGTTCTTTTACAATAAAAGATATTAGTGAGCCAAGACATGAACTCTGATGAGGATGATTGGTCCTCTAGTTGCAATATCCTACTATTGAGTGATTGTTGTGCCAAGTGTTGATCTATAGAGTATAACCATGCTAGACGTAGGTTGATCATTTTCATATGTAGGAGAATATATCTCATTTTCTTCTAGTATAGATAAGAATCCTTAATCTGACAATTACCTCAATGCTTATTATCAGACTTAATCAATTCTCTAACCTATACCAATGTTGAACATTCTTTATTGTCAAACTGGACAGTTAGTTACACCTTTGGACAATAATCATTCTAACCCTAATTTGGACTCACAACCCTTTAGAAAACCCTTTTTCATCCTCTAACCTCTCTAATATTCTTCTCACATCTCTCTTAACACTCATAACCCTTAACAATCGCTAGTGTGGGAAAAGTCTTTCTCAACTACCCCTGTCACCATTTTTTCCCAATCTGAGACAGTTTCTCAGTCCATTCATGGATCCATTCCATGTGGAACTTGGTGCATGGCCTCTTGCAAGTTAAAATACATAAAATACATTTCCTCTCCCATCATCCTACCAAAATAGAGGGATGGGTGAACTTAAAACAAAGAGACTCTACATTTTACAGTCCCACTAGTTACCCTAAACCAGGGTTTGACAATCTACAAAAAAGTTGGGATATCTCCCTCATTATATAATCAGGTATCAATTTAATCAAGTATCTTATTTTTTTTAGCCATCAAAATTTTGTAGTGGGTTGATACCTATTTTAAAAATTATGCTAGTCAATTATGAACGAGAAATTAAGAAAGAGCTTATGTCTGAATATTAATCAAATAATTACCATTACATGACTAAAAGAAAGAGACATGAAGTGGTATGGGATTCAACTATTGTTGTACTGTTAAATTATCTAGGGATTACTATATGATGGACTGTTTGATTAATGCATACTCTTTTAGTTCCCTAGTTTTTTTCAATTGTGAGCATTTCAATATGTTACCAGATAAAATTTAGAGTTGACATGATGTCTGTTATTCCCTTCAACAAATTATGACCTAGAAATTCCTATATTCCCACAAGACTTCATCCTCATGATATATTTTATTATTATTATTTTGGCCGCAGTAATCTCTCCTATAAATACCATTTGCTGGACTGTTAAACAAAATTGTAATAGTGGCTCCAACTATAAAAAGTATGGAGTAAACATTAATAAGATCATGCCATCTCTAAAACTCTAACTTTGATATCTCTATTTCATAAATCCATCATGTCAGCATATTGAAGCATCAAATACTTGGCAATTTGGTCTTTCAATTAGTTTATTTGGTTAAGAGCCAAAGAAGATATTTGTGTTTGAAGGTTTACTGGTAAAACCCTTAACTAGGTTAACCAAAGAGCCTCCAAAATGTGATTTTATAGATCATGTGGAACCTCACCTTATTCATGGCTAGGAGGATGAGGTTGGATGTTTATAATAAATTCTTGGTGTTGCAGAGCACCATACAGTGAAAAGCATGTGTTGTTGGTCATTGAAAGATGACTGTGATCTGTTATTGAGGGGTTTGACAGAGATAGAAGTTTATCAAGGCTTTACCCATTGATGGGTGATTGAGAGATGTCATGAAGGCCATGTGAGGGATGATTGAAGGAGTCTTTGATGTGTGCAAAGTATCTAAGGTGAAAAATAATCTAAATGGGAGGGTTGAATCAAAGAAAGTTGCAGGATTGGTCAAACACTCACAGTAGGACAATAAGGTAACATTAGTTGTTTCAATTGATGAATGTTGATGCATAGTGAGTAAAGGATAGGAGTGGGTGTGTGAAGAGCCTTAGAGTTTTTTTAAAGTTTATTACATGGTAGGAAGAAGGTGAAACATATTATAGGTTTGTTTAACATGACTTTTATAATGAATGGGATGAGTAATTGTCATGAGTAATGCTGATAGGAATGACAGTTGGATATTATCATGGGGTTTGAGACATAAGTGCAATGATGGTTGAGAGTGGGGAGTCATTAAGGGTAAAGAACAATAAGGTTTTCTATGTTATTTGGAGCCTAAGTCAATTTCTGACCCAAGGAAGGGTCTAGGTGTCCATAGGGGTTAGGATTGGACAATCTAAACAGGGAATGCTGACATGATTAGTTTATGATCAAGAATGGGGATGGTGTTAATTTATAGAGGGATGGTGGATCTATGTGAAGGAGAATACCACAAATAGGTCTTATCATACAAGGATTCTAGGTTAGGGTCCCTTTTGATGAATATTTTTGAGTGTTGTTACAAAACAAATCAGAGCATACAAGTTCCCTAGTGAGTTTGGTCGAGTTCACTACCCCCTTTGCACCACAAAACATGGAAAATCACAAATATTTCACATGCCTTGACTATGCTTCCACATTTTACATACATTTATACCATATCATTTCCAAATATCTGACAAAAATTTCTCTTCCATTATTCTCTAATGAATGTCCATACCCTGTTCTAAAACTCCCATTTTAGCACAGGTATAGAGGATGTTGGTAAATGTTGTGGAATTTGTCTTTACACCTGCCAATTGCATTTTATTGAAATTTTCTAAATCCTTTTCAACAATTCCATTTTTTGCATACCTTGCAATTAGTGTCACGGTCCTTAGAATATATCAACAAGTGTACTCCTAATGTTGCATAACACTCTCAGCTACTGCTATGGTTCACTCTATGTTGGCACGACAAACCACAGTCACCTCCAAACTCATATGATTTAGTTTTGATGTGTTCTATGACTGCTACAACACCTTCATTGGGTATGTAGACCTGTATGGAAATATCCAATCATGCACGACACCCCAGTTGGATGTCAATATAGTATGGCACTTCAGTAAGCACTTCTGGACCTATACAACAGTTTGAGTTTCACTGAGATTGCTGATAATATTCACTTGCACAGTAGAATAGTCTCATAATCTCCTATTCCAACCCTCAAATAGTCACAACAATATCCCACAAGTTTCTAGACACCAATCAGAAAAGTGAAAGATCACGAGCTCTTCCTTTCCCATTTACATATGTGATTTATGTTTATCATGTCATCTCTTTCCTCACACATCACCTATTATCATCACAATCAGTCATTAATCTTTAAATTATAGGACTAAATAAAATTGAACAAATCATAATAAATAGTCCTGATACAAACAAAACATCTTGATCCTTAAAATGTTCCTATAATTATGATTTAAATTTGGGACAAGATAAATATATGAATTTATATTACACATCTTAACTGAAGAGTTTATTTGAAATTTGAATGTTTAAAGCTGGGTAAGAGGATTGATGATAGGGATCTTGTACACATGCATGTTATCAATTTTTAAATTTATCTGCAGCTATTAATCTCCCACAAATATTGCCATGAATATTGGATAAATAATTCTTTCCCCCATAGCACAATCTCTTAGCTTTGATCTCAAGGGACCTAAGAGGATAGGGAAGACTCTACACAATAAATAAAGACTAGCCCTCTCATATTAAGAGTAAGAATTATCTTCCCAACAGTTAAGATTGTTATTGAATTTTCTGTTTCATGAAAATATAAATATCCATGCAGCTAGTAGAACTTGGGATGTACTTTATAGATATAAGAAAATTTAAAATAAGGTAAATCCCAAAATAAATTACAAGTATTTCTTTTGGCATTAGGAGTTGTTTATGTACATGAAAGTGGTGGAGCACTATGAAAGAGAAGGAGAGTGAAGAAATACTTCCATGGTTTGTGATACACCACAACATATCCTATAAGCTTATAGTAACTCAAGGGCCATCCATTCATTTCGATAAATAGTTGCACATTATCCACTTTTGGTGCAAAACAACATACACAAGTGAAACACTAACAATAACCATTCATTTACAAGGCATTTTGCAGTTTCTACCATATCTTTAGTAATATCCAATGCACCTCTAGGCTAAACCATAAAGTCTTACTGTACTATTTTAAACATCACATTGATGACTAAAGACAATGTAGTCAATGTAAGATTCCAAGTGGAACCATCAAGGAATGCACTATGCCAAGTGATCTTCTAGCACATTGGGCACCTATTGGAAAATGGTTCAACACAACATAACTCTTGTTAGATGCAGTCATACATGGAAATGGTTAAATTTCCATAGGATTGTTCAACTTCACTAATGAGTCATGGCCTGCATGAAATCTATATATACACACATTGGTAACATAGAATAGCATCCAAATATGTAGGTAGATAGATAGATTAGAAGATGTTAATAATACATATTTCTAAAGAGTATGGCATGTAGAAGATGAAAAAATAAATAATAAGAGCTACAGGCAGCTAGAGTCCCTTCCATTTGAAAAAAATGGATTGTTTTTGCAAAATCAAATTGGAAAATTATACTATAGGGAATGCTCTTCCATTTTGGTTTTAGTTTTCTAATAGTAGTGCAAAATGTTGTAGCCAAAAAATCTCAGTATAATATTTAGATAATACTCTTGGAGGACTTTAATATAAAAGATGTACAATTTGAAAATATACGTGAGTGCAAGGGGGATTCTAATGGGGGTTTTCAGACATATTAATTTGCCTCCTGCTAGTTTTACATGATGTGATCCATGCTGACAAATAAAATTCTCTACTATATATAAGGAAAACCTTGGATTTTGTTTAATTGTTGTCACAGCTCATGAATCAGACATCAATAATTTTGAAGCTCTTCCTCGATGTGTAAAATGTACAACTCATTTGGTAGCATATTGAAAGGCAAGAGGAAAGGTTAGAAAAACTCAGGGACAAAAGTAGGAAGGAAAATTGCATAATGGAAAAAGAGTTTGCAGACTTACAAAGTATTGATTCATTTAGAGTATATATAAATTCCAATATGGAACACTATTTGGAGTGGCAATAATTGGGAAAGCTAGAGCTTTTAGGTTAACTATAGATTAAAATTAGATATCTTTCTTGCATATTGGTATATAATTAAGAAAAATGGTATATTCTTTTTCTTAACAGTCGTCCCCTAAAAAATTTCCTAAAATTACTCTCATACTGGAAACATGTACAATAGTTCCATGTCGTCTCCATCTCTGAAACTCAATAAAACATATATTTTATGTAATATATACTTGTTGTTTCTGTGATAAATTATAGGTCAACTATGAAGTTGCAAACATATTATGTGCACAACAATTGTAACAATGCTACCTGCACTACCTAATTTGTGAACTATTTAATACAAAAATAGATTAGACAATTGAAAATTCTATTGTTTGGTTTAAGATTTTTCTAGTTTAATGCAGAGGTTTTTGCAGGCTCATAATACTATGGCACCTATTCAATATCTATATGTGGGCAATTTTTTGCTTCATATACCCTTGTCTTGGGTGGTAGTTGATGAGCTAGGATTTGGGCTGACTAGAGCTGCCCTATCTCTGAGCTTTTCATGGTGGGTTCTAGTTATTATTTTTTCTTTGTATTTTTTTTTATAGCCCTTCTTGTAGTCATACCTATAATAGCTTCAGTTAGATGGCATTCAAGGTTCTATAGCTATGTTTAAAGCTCATTGTTGCTTCAACATTTATGCTAACATAAGCTCATAAACAGTATGAATTGCTATCAAGATTCAACTGTGTAGTCTTTGAGTTAAGCTTACCGATCCATATTTCACAAGAACCTCTCTCTTATAACTAGTAGTTTCAATTTATAGCCTAATTCAATATAGTTACCAAAAGTACAACCTTTTCCCCTTTTTGAATAGGAAATTTTTAGGGATTGAAATTGATTTGATTTGGTGGAGAATTTAAAGATAACTGAATTGGGTTTGTCTCTATTTTTTCTATCTCAGGTAGGAAATTTGGTACTTTCAAGGAAATGCATTAAGGCTTTCATTATTCAATATTGCTAAAGTTCTTAATGTTGGAGATTTGATTCTAAATAGTTGATTGATTGTATGTTTGTCATTGATGACAACATATAATACATAGCAGTACTTCTGTATGTACTTATCCATATGATGACATGAAGACCAGCTTGGATAGATACATGTTTTTGACATGTTTATGATGCTATTTTCATACACACAAACCCAGATATGAAGTTTCAGTAAAGATATGTAATTCTGTTATTGATGGTTACAGTTCTGGAGGATTAACGGTTTAAGGCCGATGTATGTAACGTTTTGATCGAGTTGCGCCTATCTTCAAGATATGCATGTGTATATTCATGATGAGCTATGAGTTTTTGATATTAATCTAAACATGCCAAACATATTTCAAGAAGATTACAAAGTTATGATTAAATTGGTGAAGCCGACTTAGTGAAGTGACACGTCTGTTCAGCATTGACTTGCGTGGTTGTAATTATGCTTGCGCGCTTAGTAGAGTTGACAAGGATGTTATGAAGAGTTGTCTAACAGGTCCCATGATCTCATATTTGGTGTATGTATTTATACAAGGTCATTTGTGATAAGAAGAGTTGCGAAAGCCAGAGATTGACAAGCAGATCAGAGTGTTGATGCAACAGAGCTATATTTATCATATGTTGATAATATAGATGTTTATGTTCAAGCATTCAAAATACAGACTAGATTGTTATATTTCTTTACAAGAGGTTAAAGCATTGGCACACAAAAGGAACTGATCAGACAAGCAGTGTCAAAGCAATGGTTCATTTCATTGGTACAGTGTGTATCAATTATCTAGAAGGTTGTAGCCTTCACCTCTTGGACAGTGAGTCCTTTGGATAGTGAGTCCTCCACCCCTAACAGGGTTATTGTAAAAGACTCCTAACAGGGTCTGACCCTTAACCAGGTCAACTATACTACTGCATTGTATTGTACAACTCCTAACAGGGTTGAAGAATATTTTAACAGGGATTACTATAAATAGTATAGTTCTTTGTGGGTACTAATTCCCATCGAATTTTTTACCATTTGGTTTCCCCGTAACCAAATTGATGCGTTGTGTAAAGTGTTATCTATATGTGCATTTAAGTTATATCAATCTGGATTAATAAGTACAAAGATTTAAATTTATAGATAACTGATTCACCCCCCCCACCTCTCAGTTATCTATGAAATATTCTAACAATTGGTATCAGAGCCAAGTGCCTTGGAGAAGAAGCCTAATAGCTTAAGGTAGATCAGATGGCATACTTTAGAAAAGATAGCCCTAAGTTTGATGGAGAGAATTATTTGGATTGGAAGAACAAAATAATAACACATCTTTAGTGCATTGGATTTGAGATCTTTGAGATTGCTACACAAGAGGTTGAAATTCCATCTCTGAAAGACCTTGCAAAGGATGATGCTACTAGAAGACAGAAGGAAACATTTACCAATAATGCAATTGCCAAAGAAGCCCTAATTAGTGCCTTATCTAATAGTGAATTTTCCAAAATCAAGAAGATTGAAAAAGCATATATCATATGGAAGTGTTTAGAAGACATGTTTGAAGGAGATGTTTAAGAAAAGAATGCATGCAGGAAGACATGGAAGAAGAAATACAACAGTTTTGAGATGTTACGTGAAGAGAACATTAGAGCTTATAATCAGAGGATAAATGAAGTAGTATCTGGAATCAGAAACAATGGAGGAGAAATTTCAGAAGAAGATATGATGGACAAGTTGTTAACTACTTTGACATCAGACTATGAAAACAAGATCAACATTCTAGAGGAAACTATGCAATTCTCACAAGACTTCAAGAGAGAGACTTTGATCAGCAAAATCTCTACATTTGAGATATCAAGATTGAAGACTGAACCTAAGAATGAAACAGCCTTCAAAGCTTCAA
>MU226750.1:142836-156898 GCA_018584345.1 Thuja plicata
TTTTAATCTCATTTCTAGTTTAAATGGATCATTTAGATTAATCTTTCATGTTTCATTTCTAGATTAATCATTGCATTGCATTCATGGAAGCATAAATCCTTCATTCTAGATTGGTCTATGGTTGTGACACTCTCGTTCTGAGAGCTTTTTTGAAACCCCGTCTGGATAGAAGGCAACAGGTCAAATCATACAGATGGGCAAGATGAATAATCTCATATTCATTCTTGTGTGTATCTGATGGATAAGGACTATGTTGAAGTGTATGGTTGATTAACAAGGCCAAATCTATCACATAAATTTTTGGTGCCCACCGTGGGGCTCAAGGTAATTTGTTCTGGCCCCATTTCATTACATTTTTTTTTCATTTTTTTGCATTCTGTCCATACTTCCGTAGATCTCTGTTTTAATGTCGCACGAACTTTCGCAGCATCTTGCATGAACTTTCTAGTTCTTCACGGGGCCTTCTGCACTTCTTCATGTGATCCATGTTGAATCATCGCGTGTAATTCAATACCAGAGCTTTTATTTGATATTTCTTATCTCAATTTTCTAACCATCTGCTATTTTCTGACATCTGTGTTTCTCTAATTTTATCTTCTAGAACAACTTAACAGTGGTTTGCAAAATGTTATCCAAGAAGACTAAAACACAAACTACTCACAAATTAGTTTTACAGGTTGCCTTTGATCGATAGAACGCAAAACATTGTGCTTGCATCTTGTTTTTGATTTCTTAAAATAGGAACCCACATGCAAGACCTCTTAAAATGGACATTTGTTTGATGTTTTGGGGATGACAATAATGTCAGGAAACTATGCTCTCGCTCTTTTGGGATGATCAAAAATCCATAAATATTATTGTTATCTTCTTATTCTTCTTGAAGTGTCTTCTAGTTTTGTAAACCCAAGGAATTGCATGGACGTATCCTCTCCCCTCACCTTTGTGGATCTTGGGTGTAAGATAAATCCATACAAATCCTTTAGTGTGGCTACCTCCCAAGTGCTTTAGTAGAGCTAGTGAGAGTGGATTGCCCAACCAGTAATAGGCTAAAGCCAAGCCCTTTCGAACCAGTATATAAAAAATGCCATTGTGATTAATCTCATAATGGACAGGTGTGAATTTTTTGTGGCAATGAAAATCTCCTCCAGTACCCTAGTGGTGCGTTAAAGTCCTGACATTGTTAAGGTGAAAGCCTTGCTTTGAAAGGATTGGGAGAACCCCCTTTATTGGGAAAATGACATGATCACAACCACCTGAACAGATGTCCTTACTACAAACTATTGTTCTAGTTTCCAAAAACCCTCTATTTATTGGTGTGGAAGGTCAGAGACCGACTAAGATGCCCCACACTCTTACGGCTCTTAGTAGAGACAACAACCCTTTGGGAAGAAACTCCTTTGGGGTTCAAAGCTTGGTGTGCCTAGAAGTGAGTGCACATGTAAGGAGGATCTCGTGCCTCCAAGCTTCTAAGTTGACCACTAAGAGTAGGCATAGCTGAACTTCGGTTCAAGTGGGGATTCAACAGATAATGTCCTGGCTATCCTAGGATTGTGATGTTTCTATTTTGGTACTACAAACATTCTTTTAATGTGTTTTGCATGGGTGTATCATTTGAACAATCAAAACGATCATCAAAACATACAAACTGTCAAACTTGAACATGTCCAAAATAATTTGTAACTCAAACTATCTATCAGAAAACAACATGATTTTATCTTGGGAAACACAATCTGGTCTTAACTGTCTGATTCTATAGACTTTCATTTGTCAAAATTGCATAGTTTCACGTGACATTCTGCCAATCTTCACATCATTATCTGAGAATCTTCATGTGACACACTGGCAATCACCGTGTGATATTTCACAATCTTGTTGTCATTCTATTGACATCTTTTTTCACCAGTCTAGCATTATTCTTCATGCAGGACTTCATATTTTTGCGCGCGTCTATGAGAATCTTCACGCGAGAATGCATATCTTCGCGCGAGTCTGAATATTTTTTTAAAAACAATGAGCTAATTCTCATCAATCAAATGTACTTCGATCAAATCTGGTCTCTGATCTGGGTCTATTTGTCTGCCCTCTATCTTCACACAGTCTGAAACTTGGTTTCTTGGGTTGAGAATTATGTGATTCTTGCTTAAACTGGTCTCATCTCATATCTTTTTGTCTATTTCTACTGTGTCATCATGCCTTGTGTCTCAATAGTCATCTCTTGGCTATTCTAGCCTCATCTCCGATGATTTACACCAAGGATACTTCACCTTTTGGCACTTTTTATGCAATTGCTTTGAGACAGTTTCAAGTTTGGTCCTAGTTCACATCCCTTGTTTAATCTTTGTCTATGGCTATCAAAACTTGAAGTGGAAAAACATTTCCTTCAATCAATCAAGACAAATATGTTCTTTCCACACCATTGTCGGCTACATCTAGTCAGGAATCATCTCGATCTCCCTCTCCAGTACTTTGACCTTACATTAAACGGTCATTTATAGTGGATTTTAGTTAGGTTCGAAACCCTTTGTTCCAAGAGGACCCAAATTTTGAGAACATTCAAACTTTTCATACTGAGTCTTTATACATTAAGCACTTGCATTCTAGCAAAATGCCAGATCATAGTTAACTAGGGGGACCCAGTTTCAACCATACTGGAAACCCTCTTCTTCAAGAAGAGAAGGAGATAACCCAAGGGGATATCTTAGATGCTCACAATAATAAAAACTTCATGAGAATGATGGTGGTCATAATGAAAGAAGAGAAGGAGAAATACCTTCTTGAATTGGCCACCCAAGGAGCTAAACTTCCCTTTGATTACAAGGTAGAGACATTTATTGAGAAAGAGGAAGAAACTAAAAACTCCCACTTGCAAAATAAAATGCAAGGCATGCAAGAAAAACTTCTTCAACTCATGAAGGAGAAATACAAACCTACCACTCAATTCACACTGGAAAGTATTTGTCCATTTCCATTTAATAAGAGTTTATGCATGCCACCGTTTCCCAAAGGAATTGATTTTCCCAAATACTATAAATACTTGGGTACATCTGACCCCCAAGACCATTTGAGAGAGTTTGGTGCTCTCTCTATGGATTTCATACATGACACAACCTATCTCATGCATCTCTTCCCACATAGTTTGGGAGGGTAAGCTATGGAGTGGTTCTCTAAACTGCCAACTGGCATCAAATTTTTTGACAAAATTGGCAATTTATTTCTACAACACTATTCTCACAACATCCAACATCTAGTTCATATCTTAGATCTTTGCAACTTGAAACAAAATCATGGGGAATCCTTCTTGGCATTTATCCAAAGATGGAGACAACTTTATACATGATATTCTCGCAAGATACCCGAATCCAAAAAGTTGGACATCTTTATCGACAATCCTCTCCCCAACTTTGGATATCAAGTATAGCTGCAAGGTCCTTTGACTTTTGATGACATGATTAACCAAGCTATGAGAATTGAGACATTTATGATCAAGAAAGGAGAATTGACCTTACACAAGGAAAATAAACAAGGTTCTTCCTCCTCAAGCAAAGATAAACCCAAATTTACCAACAAGAACCAAAATGTTGTGAATGATGGAGTTGTAGACAATGTGACTCCCAAGCCTCCCAAGGCTGCCTTTAATCTCACTACCATGATGCAAACAACCAAAGCCACTAAATAGGGTGCGACAGATTCCAAACCGAGTACTTCACAATTTTTTGGATCTAAACCTTGGGCTCCTAGAGCCAAGCGTGAGTTCACTCCTTTAGGAGAACCTCTTGATGTAGTTTACAAGACTCTCTTGGACAACCATTTACTCACTCCACTGGATAATTCATGACCTTATGATCTGCAACCAAGACCCTCTTGGTGGAATTAATTTGCTTATTGTGATTTTCACCAAAACAAAGGTCATAAAATGGCTACTTGTCTTAAATTGCGGCATAAAATATAAGATCTCATCGATAGTGAGGTTATTGTTGTGGGAGGTCACAACAATAATTCTGATCACCAAGCTTTCAAAGACCCATTTCCTCCTCATGGAAAAGGTGAATCATCTAAAGGCAAAAATATTGATGCCAAGGTCAATTATACATACACAAATAATGACAATGTCATTAATATGGTTGAACGTGTTGATATTGAATACTGTAATGTCATCATTCTCAAGGGAAGGGAAGATACTCCCAAGCCCAAAATACCTTTCATCTTGTGAGGTTCTATGCCTCAATCTTCCGAACAAGAACAGTCTCAGGTCAGTGCTAATGTTGTTACTCGATCTCGCGCTAAGATCATCCTCAAAGGCCCCGAGCCCTCTATATCTACACCAACACAATCTTTAGACAAAGCTAATGTTGGCTCTGCCAATAAGAATCCAAAATTAGGTTCCTCATCTAATGCTTCCAATTACAGCATTCTCGATCAATTACAATGTACTAATGCCCAGATCACTATTTTTGAGCTGCTAAAAATCTCCCCTACTCATAGGGAAATCCTAGACAAAGCCCTCACCAAGGAAAATGTCCCAAAAGATCTTGATCTCAACAAGTTTCAATCCATGGTAGTTCACTTGACCTCCTTCCATTACTTGTCTTTCTCTGAGGAAGATGACCTTTCTTTGAGTCACCCGCATAATAACCCTCTGCACATTGAAGTCATGATTGGTCCAAAGCGTGTTCATCATGTTCTCATAGATAACGACGCTAGCCTCAATATTTTCTCTGCTAGTTTCCTTACTGAGTTAGGCTACGGTGAAGACTGCATTGATGCCCTTAAAAATATTACTATTAAGGCCTATGATGAAGAAGAATGCAAATCTAAGGGGTTAGTTGTGTTTCCAATCAGAGTTGGCCCTGTAGAATGAGATGTTACCTATCAAGTGCTTTACATTCCTTTGGCATACAATATTTTGTTAGGTAGGACATGTATCCATGAAATGTAGGCTATCCCTTCAATGTACCATTAGTGCATTAATTTTCCTTTCCAAGGATTTGAAGTGACTATACCCACTAATACACACTATGATTGCAATGTCCTCACAAAATTTGCTGACATCTTTATGCCTACCAATAGAGAATCTATTGAGCTCCTTGAGATTAAATTAAAAGAGATGGAAAAGAGCTTGACACTCAAAGAAACTGACATGGGAGGATATCATATTGAACCTATGCTATCTGTTACATCTCTGACTTTGTCTCTACGTTCTTTTGGGAGACCTTCTGAGAGCACTAAACCTTCTACAGTTCCTCCTCCAAAAAAGTATGGTGTTACCTTTGTACAAGCCACGGTACCATTAGAAGAAGAAGCTGAAAATAGAGCTACCAAAGCTTGGATCTATAAAGGAGAAGACACTTCTGAACAAACTACTCCACCTTATGACATAAAACCTAAGCAGTATGGCAAAGGTCTATCTATTATGTAATTTTTTGGCTACAAAGGAAATCGTCCCATAGGTGTGAATCATAAGGGATTGACTGCACCACTTAAAGCTATTGGTCATAGAAAATGTGACTCTACAGGTATAGGCTTCAAGAAACTCACATTTCAACTGGGGATAAACAAGTTTGTACCTTGGGAAGATAAACAACCAATACCTGAAGAAACATCTAAAACTGAAGAATCTGAAGACAGTTCTAAGGAGGATACTTTTCCTTGTCCTATTCCTCCAGACCTATCGGCATTCTTTGCTGAGCCAAATGACTTTATACTGCATGTCAGTACAATAGAAACTAACTGTAATTTTTATGACACCACTTCACTTGCTCCATTAACCTATGAGGAGTGGAAAGAAATACAAACTGTAAATCCAGGTCATCAGGGTGACTTATACATACCTCCACACTTTCAAGCACAGTTTGAACAAGAATCCCAGTCAATTCTCACTACACAAGAAGTAGATGATGCTATAAACACTAATGAGGTACTTAGGTCAAAAGGTGCTCATCTGACCATAACAGAGGTTCTAGGTAGAACCCATCCAAACTAGGGATAAAGGGTTGATTTCACTCATGTTCTTGATATGAAATCTAATGATGAAATAGACTCTAATGAGTATGAGTTTGATGATTTATCATATGCCACCTCTGACAGGGATACAGATACAATTCACACATAAGAAAACCTTCTCGAAGTAGGTGACCAGTCTAGTGTAAGGTCAAATGAGTCTGAATCCATAGTTGTTAACATGTCATCTACTATGGTCGCTAGGAATCAAAGGAATTTGACTATACCTCTAGATGAGATCACTTTAGGTCTCAACTTGCTTGTCCATGCTTTTGATGATTATAATATGAATGCACTTGAACACATCACTTCTCTTTCACTTCGCCATCCCTAGCTTATAGACTGGAACTCTACCTCCCCATCTAATGAAGTCCTTACATTCCAGAATGATTACACTCTTACCTGTTACCTCCACAATGTCGAACCTATAATGTCCTCCACTAGCGAAGAAAGTGTCAACATGACTGAGGCTGACATCAAGTATCTTAGTCACAAAATCAAAACAAGAAAAAATAGATGCTTTGAAGCTGAAAACCACATTGTGGGAGTATCAGAGCCTAAAAAAGTCAAAATAAAGGATGTATCCAAGGGTGAAAACCTCTTTGAGGCTCCCAAGGATGAGATACTTGATGCTCTTCTAAGTCATTTCTAGGAACGATCATCTATTCTTATTGAACCAACTCAACCAATCAACTTGGGTATAGAAGTTGAACCTCAGATCATTCACTTGGCACAATCACTATCTGAGGTAGAAAGAGAAAAATTTACTACATTCTTCAGGAGCAAAAAGATAAACTTTGCATGGAAATATTCAGACATGCCAGGATTAGACCCTAATCTAATCATGCATCATTTGTCCATTACACCAGGCATCAAGCCCGTCAAGCAAAAAATTTGAAAAATGCATCCACATGTGGCTCTACTTGTCAAAGCTGAATTGGAGAAAATTCTTAAGGCAGTGTTTATCAGAGTAATTAACTATCCAAAATGGATCTCTAACATTGTTCCTATATCAAAACATGATAAATCTATCTGATTTTGCATAGACTTCAGAGACTTGAATCTGGCATGTCTTAAGGATGACTTTCCATTGCCCAATATTGATATGATTGTAGATATGACAATAGGGTATGAAATATACTCACTCATGGATGGTTTCTCTGAGTACAACCAGATAAAGATCATGCCAGAAGACTAGGAGAAAACTACTTTCACATGTGCATGGGGCACTTTTTGTTTGAATGCCATGCCCTTTGGACTCAAAAATGCTAGTTTTACATATCAGAGAGCTTTCACTACTATATTTCATGACATGATGCATAAAAAAATGGAAGATTATGTTGATGACTCTCTAGCTAAAAGCATGCACTAGGAGAAACATCTTGTAGATCTAGCTCCTATACTAGATCACATGGAAAAATTCAGTCTAAGGCTCAATCCTAAGAAATGTGCATTTTGCGTAACATCTAGAAAATTGCTTGGTTATATCATCTCTGCCAAGGGCATCGAAGTGAATCCTAAAAAAGTACAAGCTATCATGGAAATGCCACCACCAAAGAATATCAGACAAATGAGAGGACTTCAAGGCTGACTACAGTCTATCCGGTGCTTTATCTCACAACTGGTGGACAAGTCACAACCATTCACCAAGACTTTACACAAGGGTGTGACTTACCAATGGATCAAAGAATGTGATGAGGGGTTCCAAAAAATTAAATAGTATCTTGTGAACCCGCCAATCTTGATGCCTCCTATTCATGGGAAGCCGCTTATACTTTACATCTCTGCTACAGATGCATCATTGGGTATCATATTAGCTCAAGAAGATCAGCACAAAAAAGAAAGGGCTGTCTATTACATTAGTAGAACTCTGGTCTCATATGAAACAAAATATTCTACTATAGAGAAGTCTTTCCTTGCAGTATTATTCACTTCACAAAAACTGTGACACTACATGCTAGCTCATACTAAACGCCTAATCGCTAAAATTGATCCTCAGAAATATTTTCTCAGTAAAGCTACCCTCACGGGTATACTAGCTAAATGGGTCATGCTTCTCAGCAAATTTGATATTGAATATGTAGAAAGAAAATCCATTAAGGGATAGGCAATTGCAGATCAATTGGTAGAAGCACCTCTAGTAGATCATCAACCATTACACATTGAATTACCATATGAGTCCATATTACTTCTCACACATCGATCTTGGACTATTTTTTTGATGGTTCATTTACCCAATAGGGGTCAGGTGCTGGCATATTTTTCATTACACCTCGAAGGTACTCTTTATCAAAAGCATATAAGATGTTCCCTTGTACAAACAACATTGCTGAGTATGAAGCCTTAATTAATGGTATGAAGATCACCCTTGAGTGGTGAGTAGACAAACTCAATGTCCTTGGAGATTCATAGTTAGTCATTAATCAAGTAAATGATATCTATCAAACAAAGGTTGACAAGCTAGTTCCTTATAAACAGTTGGTTGATGACCTCAAAAATTATTTTTCTCACATCACATTTCAACAAGTTCCAAGGGTAGATAATAAAATAGAAAATGCCATGGCTACTCTTGCTTCCATGCTACAGATGCTAGAAAATGATTTTCAACATGAATTCCTACTGGAGACTTTACGCTACCCAGCCTATGATTCCCTTGAATCCTGAATGATTTGTTCTATCATTGGACATAACTCATCTCGCTACCATCATATCTTTTCCTACCTTTGTGACCAGATTGTTTTAGACACTTACACCCAAAATGAGAAATGTCACTTAATCCGTAGTGCTTCATGATTTGTCATCATAGCTAACGAATTGTATAGGCACGGTCTAGATGGTACCCTCCTTAGGTGTTTAAAACCTGATGATTCCAAACATGTATTAGTAGAGGTGCATGAAGGCATCTGTGGGTCTCACTCTAACGGCCTGACATTGGCCTGTAAACTTATTAGAGCTGGTTACTATTGGCTAGATATGGAAAAAGAAGCTGCACAATTTGCTAAGTCTTACAAATAGTGTCAACTACATAGTAATCTGATTCATGCTCCAACCAAGGTTCTTATTTCATTCATTACTTTCTGGCCATTTCAACAATGGGCCTTTGACTTGGTGGGTCAAATTTATCCCTCATCCTAAAATGGACATAAGTTCATCATCACAGCTACAAACTATTTTACCAAGTGGGTGGAGGTAGTCCCTCTCACCCTTGCCAATGGTAAATTAGTAGCTATGTTCATTCTCAACTACATCATCTGCAGGCATGGTGTACCCTCAATAATAATCACTAATAATGGAGGGCAATTCAAAAACAAAGATTTGATAGAGCTATGCTCTAAGTTTAAAATTACTCAGAAGTGGTCTTCCATCTATTATCCTTAGGGTAATGGACAGGCAGAAGCATCCAACAAGGCAATCCTTAAAATCCTGCATCGCACAGTGCACAAATCCAGATGAGATTGGCATCTCCAAATCAATCCAGCTCTATGGGCATACAGGAAAAGAATAAGAACACCAACAGGGGCTACTCCCTATGCTTTTTTTTATGGAGCAGATGTTGTGTTACCAATTGAGGTTGAGATTCCTTCTCTGCAAGTCTCCTTGAAAGGCCTCATTACTGATGAAGATAACAAAATATCTCAGCTACAACAGCTAGAACTACTTGATGAATGTCGAAAAGTGGCATTTGATCACCCTAGAGAATACCAGAAAAGGATGTCCAAGAGCTATAACAAGAAGGTTAGACCAAGGGATTTCCAAGTGGGTGACCTCATTCTGAGGGAGAACCCTAAGAATCAACAACATCAAATCCATAATGGAAAATTTGAACCAAATTGGCTTTGTCTGTATATTGTCACCGCGGTGTTTGGGTCTGGCACCTATCAAATTTCTACTACTGAAGGAGTGCAAATCAAAGATCCCATCAACGCTCTTCATCTAAAATGGTTCTACAGCTGAGACATCTTAAGTATGCTCATGTATATAGTAAAGTCTTGAAAAAATTCTAAAAATCTGAAAAAGTCCTAAAAAAATGATCATCTTAGTGAAAACCTAACAATAGGAGCTTTGTTGTATCTCCAAACAAATCATATATTCCAAAAATACAAAAAACTTAAAAATTAAAAATTACCAAAAAAAGAGAAAAAGTGCCATTAATGAAAACCTGGCAAACAGGCGTCATTGTAGCAAAAAAAAATTTCTGCCAAGAAGGTGAAAACCTAGAAAATAGGTGCCTCATGTTCCACATTTCTATATCTATCATAGCACCACTTGGCTTGATGCATTTTCTTTACTTCTTTCTTGCTTTCCTGCTTGCATTTGCCTTTCCAAATGCTTTCAGTTTCCCATTAAGACGCCAACTTACATGGATTGAACCTGGTCATACTCTCAGGACAACCCTCCTGGTCTAGGGGGCACTATCTTATCACCTTTAAGGACCTTCTTCATGATAGTCACCAGTGGTTCTCACTATGTCTACCTACTATCACTTAGCTTATACTGAGTTCTCTCTCCTTGAGAATCTCCCTACCATCAGTCACCAGTGGTTCTCACTGTATCTTCCTACTGATGTCTAGCTAGTACTACAATCTCTTCACTTGAGAATCTCTCTAGTGTTAGTCACCATTGGTTCTCACTGCGTCCGCCTACTGCCTCTGTACTATTGAGATTTTGCACATCCATTACAGTTGGAGTTATACTAAATTATCTATCTATCAATATTCAGTCTTGACGATCCTTTGCTTTAGTTTGTACATAGCTTTTGGTCACTTTTGTGACACTCTAGTTCCTTTGCAAACCCTCTTGATTTGACACTGATTCAGAGTCATACACCTGGGGAAAACCAAATCTAGTTTTCCCTCGCAACATATGCCAAGTCATTCATTGTTACTTGGGGGCATGGGTCCCCAATTTTATCACATCTTCGGTTGACACCCGAGTGAGTAATCTTGTCATTTCTGAAGGACAACTCGCTACTGACACAAACTGGTGTTTTTCAACACCACCATAAACAATGTTTTTTAACACTATCTTTGGACACATCTATGTTTTTCAACACACATTGGATATCTCAAATGTAAACATCTATTGATAACAATCAAACACAATGTACTCACAAGTACAATGATGTTTTTCAACACCCCTATATACATACATATTTGAAAACTTTGAAATTGGCTGAGCTATGATTGAATCTTTCTTTGTATGATGTTTGTTCTAATGGATTTCATTGATATTTTCTTTGTCTACTATTTTTTGGTGTAGTCCCAATGATCCAACAATGTCAAATAAATAAGGTGTATGTGATAAGAGCTCCCGCATTAAGGTGGAAAAGCCTCACATCCCTCGATCTTGTTTATTTGTATGCCATGGTGAGGTCGGTACTATCTCCTCGACTATTATTTCTCTATTTTTTTATGCACAATCACACTCATGGTTATCTTGGCTTTGAATTCCTTGATACTGGTGTACTCTTGCAATATCAACTAGAAACAATGTTTAGGTCATCTTAGCTTTTGTGCCCTGGTGCTTACGTTTGTTTCCTACATTTTATCCGATGAAAGTCATATTCATATCCATATGGTTGTATTGTGGCCCCAGTAAGGGTTGTATTGACTTTGATGTTCCAAAAAATTCTCAATGATGATAATTATATGATGGGTCTCACAACCATGTCCTAGGTATTGCATCTAGCATAGGATTGCATCTTCATTCTAGACTTGCATTGTGGCAGCAATTCGATGTTCACTTCATTGTATTCTCCTGGATTTGTACATTGGGGAGTTCTTCTTCAGTGTTCTAGCTTCATCACAACTACACAAGTATTTGATCCTCACTCTCTATCTTTAGATATATGCTCAATCTATTTTCGAGATCAAAATTGAAATCTGACACTTCTATATAGCTCAAAATCCCATTTTAAAATTTTTGGGATTGACGCGATCGGAAACTTGTGCCATCAACTTTCTAATGTCACTTTCTTGTCAGAATCATATCTTATCATCATTTTCTCAAATCTTTGACTATTTTCCTCAAAATTCAACTCTAGTCAACCCTAGTCAAACTTGGTCAACCAGACCTCAAAATTGCTCAAAATTAATTTTGAATCTTCCAGATTCTTCCATAATCTATTCTAAGTTCTTCTTGATCTCTGATTCAACATCTACCTGCAATTTTTTTCTCTCCATCATCATTATGGCGTGTCATCTTTCCATTTCTCTCCCAAGGGGGCAGCTTGATTACATCATTGAATCTATTCCAATCAATCTGATCTGATTTTCAAAAGTCTTCATTGCCAAGGGTATCTCATCACTTGGGGCATGTTCAATTTTTCATACCTCATAGTCAAAACTGGATACTCCACAATCAATAGGGGCATCTCTATTCCCTACATCTTGTCATCTTTTAAGTATCTGAGCAATCTAACTTAGATTCTTGAGGATCAAGCTTTGTTTTGAAGATGATTCTCGAAATCTCAATCTATTAAGTATCTGAGCAACCTAACTCAGATTCTTGAGGATCAAGCTTCATTCTAGAGATGATTCTCAAAATCTCATCTATTGGGAATTGGGGCAACCTAACCCCGACTCCTGAAAATGAAGCTCCATTCTAGAGATGATTCTGAACCTCTATTTACTATCTTTTGAGATAGGTATTGGGGAAATCTAACTTTGACTCCTAAAGGTTAAGCCTCGTTATGGGGATAGCCTTGTGAAAGATGTAAATCTAACCAGTGTCTTGGCAATCTAACCTAGATATTGGGGGACTAAGCTCTATTCTGGAGATAGTCCTAAGATCTCTATTGATTATCTTGTTGGACAGGTATCGGGGCAATCTAACCCTGACTCCAGAAGGTTGAGCCTCATTCTGGGGATAGCCTTGAGAAAGATATCAATCTATTTAGGTATTGGGGCATCCTAACCTGGATCCCTGAGGATCAAGCTTCATTCTGTAGATGATTCTCAAAATCTTCATCTATTAGGTATCGGGGCAACCTAACTTGGATCCCTGCAGATCAAGCTTTGTTTTGAAGATGACACTCAAAAACACTACTTGAACAGCGTCTTGGCAATCTAACCTAGAATTCAAAGAGTTAAGCTTTGTCCTGGAGATGGCTCTAAAATCTTCATCAATCAAAATTTGCATCACCAATATTCAAATCTATTCTTCTATGCCTCAAGCATTAGACTATTCTTTGAATCAATGCGTTGATCGCACATCTATTCAAAGAGTGGCAAAATGTAACACCCCAAAATTGACATCTTGCAACCCTAACCAATTTTGTTGCATTTTTTATTCTTCTGAATCATCAAAGTCCTATTGTACTAGGCAATTCTGAGTTTTGACTGACTCTACTTGACCTAAGTGTCAAATGCAAAAAATCCTAAATCTGCATTAATCATACATTATATTTAATTCCTAAATATCAATCAATTAGCTAAATAAACCCTATGATTGAATTGATTTAATTATAAAGTCCTAGCACTTTAATTAAATTAAATTCACCCCTTTTAGCTAAAACATATAAAAAGGAATTAAATAATATTTAATTATTAAATAAATATCCTTATTTCAATAATTAAATTTAACTATTCAAATAATTGAGAAAAACACATTTATGAGGTCATACTTTATTTATTTAGTTAAATATTTTCTTAAAAATCTTCTCTTCAGTTTAGAAATAGAAGTTTTGAATTAATTGTGCTTTAAAGAGAAAGAAAACAATTAAAATCAGAGAAAGAAAATAGTTAAATCAAGAAAGAAAGTAGTTAAAGCAAAGGGAAAACAATTTATTATTTTCTTTTAAAGACAACTTTCTATTTTAAACTGGCTTTTCTATCTGTTTTATTTCAAAAGGGAAAGTTTCTATTCTGAACAGTCTCCCAGTCTATAAAAGAACTCACAATCCTCATTCAAAACCCTTCCTAAATTTCTAGTCATATACATTGTTAGAATACTAAATTGTTGCTACATTCTTAGTTCATAATCTCATATAGAATAATCTCATTTTGCAATAGATTAATTTCAATTTCTAGAATAATCTCATTGAAATCATGGCATAGTTTTAATC
>MU226750.1:156948-171637 GCA_018584345.1 Thuja plicata
GTTGCTACATTCTTAGTTCATAATCTCATATAGAATAATCTCATTTTGCAATAGATTAATTTCAATTTCTAGAATAATCTCATTGAAATCATGGCATAGTTTTAATCTCATTTCTAGTTTAAATGGAACATTTAGATTAATCTTGCATGTTTCATTTCTAGATTAATCATTGCATTGCATTCATGAAAGCATAAATCCTTCATTCTAGATTGGTCTATGGTTGTGAGACTCTCATTCTGAGAGCTATTTCAAAACCCCATCTAGATAGAAGGCAACAGGTTGAATCATACAGACAGGCAAGATGAATAATCTCATATTCATTCTTGTGTGTATTTGATGAATAAGGACTATGTTGAAGTGTATGGTTGATTAACAAGGCCAAATCTACCACATACAACTTCTTTATAATATTGGAGTATTTTGAATGTGTTGTATAGAGATTTTAATCATCAAGGTGTATTTGAAAGAGTTGGAAACTCTTAGACAACTTTGACATTTTTTATTATATTTACGTATATACTCTTTAGACAACTTTGACATTATAATTTGATATATATTTGCATTAATTTTTCTTATTGGAGATTATCTTTATTTATCATCATGATGTTGAATCAATCTTTTAATTCTAGATAGTTTAAGGATCAAGACAAATCCCTTAATGGTGAAAGAGTTCTGATAGTTTTAGTTTTGGAGAGAAAGGCCCTCTACAACTTGGCTGCTATGAAAGATGCTGACAAATGCATTCCCCCTCAAGTAGTGTGCTAGGTGTGTGTGTTTTGAGTCATCCTTAAATGTGTTTCGGCTTTGATTTGTCATTCTTGCTTGATGCTTCCTTTTTGTATGGTTTTATGTCTTTTTTGTGCCCTTTTATTTCCTTTTTGATTTGGGGTTAACCATTCCCTTGATTGGTTCACGTGTGTGATGGGAGAGCTGAGTAATAATGTTGATGTCCCATAGAGAGATGTGGAGATCATTATGGGTGATGTGGAGGATAGTGTTAATGAGAGGTGTAATGAGTGTGTAGAGGGTATTAATGCGAGTAAAATCAATGAAAAAATGTCATATAAACAAGTGGTGGCCGATAGATCTTCACTATTTTCGGTGAGTGCAGAATTGAATGGAGTCTTAAGTAGGATATTTGTGGATGAAAAACATGGCAATATGGTATGGGCCGTAGCTGATGGAGGTGGACAAGGTAGTGGAGGAGATGCCGAAGCTGGTGGCGATAGAGGAGACAATAGTAGGTCTCCTTCCCTCGATCTAAAAACCCTCTCTCTGTCACCTAACAAAGATATGGTAAGTTCCATTAAGGTCGAACAGAGTAGGTTGAAGAGTAGTTCTATATTTTTTGTTTGTCTAGAAAAATAATTAATTCCATCCCGTAAATTCTTTGATGACTAGTTGGCTTCGGTTTTTCAAATTGAACAGTCTAGAGTCAGTCTACCACATTTAAATGCTAGGGTGTTGGTTGCTTTAACACCTAAAGTCGACTTTCCAAACTGTATTTCTCTCAAATTTGATGGGGAACTTTTATGCTAGGATATTTCATTGATATAAAATTTAAATGCTTGTTGTCACTATCGATGCAATGGCCACACAAAGAAGGATTGTCCTGCCTTAAAACATGGGTAGAGAGAAAGTTTTGATATAGTGAATAATTATGAAAAAAAGCAATACCAGTAACAGTGAAAATAAATCCTCTGATAGTAAAGGTGAAAATAAGGAATCTAACAATCCACACAGTAACAATAGTGCTTAGGATTTGAATGAAATAAGTGTTCATCCTTCTGAGAAACAATCTTCTAATATCAATATTGATACCCATATAAATATTGTGGATAAAAATATGTTTGTAACTTTGGCTAATCCCTTGTTTGATGAGGATTTTTAATTTGTTCCTACTTGCAACTCTGTAGAGGGAGAGAATCCTTCTCCCCTAGATGCCCACCCATCAATTGAAAAGCCCTCTATCATTGCATGGGATAATGCAACCCCCACCAAACTAAATGCTCAACATCTAGCCATCATTACTATCAATAAAAAAGATGATGAATTTAAAAAAGCTAATAGGGAAAAATAAACCCTGAATGTGGTATTAACTACCCCACCCGAATCACTCCAAATAGTGGAATTGAATAAAGAGGAATAGTTTACAAAAGTGGATAGGATGAAAAGAAAGACAAGAGACACAAATTATCTATCCAACAACAATAAAGGTAAAATCAACCTTCCAGATTGTTATAAACATTTGTGCAAAAGTACAAAACCATCCTCCAAATAGTTGTTTATGTTGCACATCCATGGTTGGAATGTTCGAGGGTTCGAGATGCCCAATAGGAAGTATACTGTAAGCCTTAAAATAATACCTAAAAAAATTTCAGAACATGATGCCTCCTATCTTGGTAAGCCTATATCTCTCAATCAAATAAAAATAGCTATTGATTCCTTTTCCAATGGCAAAGCACCTAGTTTGAATGGACTTCCTGCTGAGTTCTACAAAAGGAATAAAGAATGGATATTGTGATGGGGGAATACAAAATGAAGTTGTTTGGCTCAAAAATCTTTACTTCTTTAAGGAAATCATGGAGTCGGGTGAGAGACTTAATTCCAGATAGGGGTGTTGTAGGTGGTCCTCCCTTCTATGTTGTTGGGGACCAATCTATTTGGTGGGGGTTGTGTTATAATGGTAAACATCTTTCTCTAACCCAAATTTGTTCTGCAAAACTTTAGAATTTGAAAGGGAAATCTTGACAGATATTGGGCACCTAGGGTCATGGGAGTTCCTCAATTCTAAATTTAATATCCCTACTTCATAGAAAATGACATACACCCTAATCAGTAAGGAATTGAATGGAAATTTGAAAGGAGATATTATAGATTTTGCCTCATTTCTTAAAAATAGTAAATGGGTAGATGGTAAATTGTTGACTGAAACCACTACTAAAAATTTCTATCACATTATTAAGAAGGAATCCTCTATCATTTCACATGTGTACCAGTGTTGGGGATAGGTTAACCCCTTTTCTAATTGGAAATTATTCTTTGAATATTTTTGGAAGGGAAAATATGAACCAAAAATGGTCTATTTTAGGTGGCTTCTTCTAATTAAAAAACTTGTTGTAGGTCATGTCTTATCATCTTTAGGTGTAACTCCTGTTATTTTTAGTTTGTGTAATGCAGTTGAAACTTTTGAACATATTATTTTTAATGTCT
This sequence comes from Thuja plicata, assembly GCA_018584345.1. Lineage (NCBI taxonomy): Eukaryota > Viridiplantae > Streptophyta > Pinopsida > Cupressales > Cupressaceae > Thuja > Thuja plicata. The sequence goes on from MU226750.1 coordinate 160,162, forward strand.
CTATGCATGAAATATTTGGGCCATTTTTATTGGATACCTTTGTCTTTAGAATTGTAAACCTGGTATTACTTGGATTGAAATTCTTGTTGGTTATGTGGAGATATTTGACTCTAAAACGAATATTTTTTGGTTTGCACTTACAAATGAAATTCTTTGGACACTTTGGAAGGACAAGAATAGAGAGGTTTTCCTGAAAGAGCAGAGGAAGCCTACTGAGTTTAATTTTAAACTCATACACTTTCATATATGTCATAGGTATCTATGGTACTCAGTATCCAAAAAATTAAATTCATGATGTTGGTGCAGGAAGGCAGTCTGATGATTCATAAGGATGAGGTGTAGTATTCTCAATATGTCACAGAGTACCAAGTTTTCCTAGCCCTGACTAAAGTGGAAGATCTTAACAATCTCCTAAATAGATGCCATGTAGATCCAAAGGAACAAGTAGATGCTAATGCAATTCATAGTGTACATGGTGATCCTATAGAGTGGGAAGCAGGAGCAATAGAGACACAAGATTATGACCATGCTAATAATGCATGCGCCCCAAGGGACGATAATAGTAACCAAGATACTAGTTGGGAGTAATTCACAGTTCTGTTTACTTGTCATTTTTATGTAATTATGTAAAGAACTCATAGCCTGAACAATATACTTTGATAAGTATAGGTTATAGATTTGGAAATGTTAACACTCCCCCAATTTTGTAACTATATATGTTATGGGGGTTGTGTGTAGTTATTGATAACTAGTACTGGATCCTACTACTTAATTGTATCTTTTGATAAACTATCTTAATAGAAAAAAAAGCTTTTAATTCTAGTCTGTCGTAGCTTGTTCATGTGTAATAATCTTATTTGATTTTATGATTTAGTTCAAGTCTAATATTATGTTTTTTTTGCATTTTAAAATTTATTAAATTATTCATTTTGTAACTACATTTACTACCAAATAACAGAAACAATCAATTAAATGACAAAATAAATTATCAAATGACCAAATAAATGACCAGATGACCAAACAAATGACCAAATAAACTACCAAATGACCAAATGACTAAATAAACTACCAAATGACAAAATAAATGACCAAATAAAATATCAAATAACCAAATAAATGACTAAATAAACTACCAAATAAATAAATAAATGACCAAATAAACTATCAAATGACCAAATAAATGACCAAATAAACTACCAAAAGACCAAATAAACTACCAAATGACCAAATAAATAAGCAAAAAAACTACGAAATGACCAAATAAATGACTAAAATAGTTTAGTCATAAATTTGGTCGCGAGATAAATGACCGGCAATAAACTACCACTGATCATGTGACCAAATTTGGTCATTTATCTATAATTTTTGGTCGTTTATTTGGTCATATATTGTTGTTTTTGTACTAGTGGGTATTTCTCAAGAGAAAATCTTATCTAAGGAGAGTGGAAGATTCAATAAGGCATCTTTAATTATGATTTTATGGTGGATTTTTTGATGATCCATCATGCTATTGCATTATAATTTGAAGGAATTCTCCCAAGAGTATTACATCATCAATCAAGGGTATAATCATTTCAATTCAAACATTTACATTAGATCTGAGATTTCCTTTTAAATTCATCATTTTTGCTGGTTTGATACAAAACCCAAAGCTTGACTAAGCCAATCCCCGATACAAAAAATTACAATTTTATGTTTGTGTGTAAGTATAGGTCTAGATATGGGTTTAAGGTCTACATATGAAGTATGATAGAATATAGAAGTAATTTGACACTATCTATTAGTGGGTCTAGAATACCTAATGTCATAGTCATCTATGACATTGGCACCTACCACCATAGTCCTACCAATTTTCCCTAAAATATAGATTGAAGCCTGTTTGCAAGCTCTTGGGACTAGTTTGACTTCTATTTTGACATGGGACACTTGAATGATTATGATGCCTAACGAATGAGTCCTACCATTTCGATTTTAAGTTTCAATAATAGAATCTTTTCTGCATCGTCTTTCCAATCATATACATCATAGTTCATTCTCATATTTTTATTTGTTACTATATATTTGTTATTGCCAATTTTACACCTTTTAGCCTAGTTCTTGCATTGTCACTTTCCAATCACATCCAAATCAATGAAATGAAAAGAGAGATCAATCAACCAAATTGTTCCTAGATCTTCCAAGGGATTATAGTAAGACCTATTGGTTTCTTTCCAATATAATTTATGGGATTTGGGGTTTGATTCATAGTAGGTTTAGATACTATTTCCCTACATGAAAAGTAATTATGACAATTTGATAATCCATTAACATTAATGAATATATATGTTCAACATAACTATCACATTCCATATTTTTCAGAGGCCAAGCTTCCACAAACATAAATTTTGAAGTGGAAAGGTGTTCACTATGCTTGTTGGTTGACTATGTCAACATTCTGGATTGATGTTTTACACAAGGATAAGCATGTGAAGGTTATTTGGGAATTTTAGAGTCTAGGTTAGGTAACACATATAAATTACCTTATTGTAGAGTAATGTGTGGGGTTTTGAACCTAGCTTCCTTCATGTTAGGTGTATTATTTATTCTTGTGGTCAACTTATAGATATTGTCTTTATATTTTGGAGTTACATGTGAATTTTTATACACATAAACATGACTTTAGATAATTAATTAAATACTCATAGGACTAAGTCACATGACTATGTTCTGTCATGAGACCAAGTCATTACCACCTTTCCTATCCTTTAGCCCATCATCCCTCCACCTCATTTGGTTAAAGATGACTCAAAGGAAACTTGTCCTAAGATTCCTTCAATATTGAATCTTGTTCCACCCCTCTCTATTTGGTCATGGAGAGAAACTTGACAAGTGTCTCTCCTTCCAACATAGCCCTCCATCTTTCCATTGCAGGAGGAACATCTCTCCTACATTTTCTGTCACAATCCAATTATTTTGGGCTATTTCCTCTCTACCTTCTCACCAAAGTCAATTTGAGCCCTACATTCTTCCATGACTCAATATTAACCATTGGATTGTGCCACATGGGATCAAGGTGAGCCAAATTATATAAAAGGAGACCTCATTTCTTCATTTGAGACTGGTTAGAAATTTTGAGCAATCTTGTTTTAGGAACATATTTAGAGTATTTAGCATTTTAAAAGTATGTCATTAGATTAATATCATTTAGAATCTTAGTTTTAGCATCATTTTCATGTAATATACTATAGAAATCATGGTTTTTATCATTATAATAATAGCTTAATATTATTTTAGCATCTTACATTGAGCATCTAGTTGCATATTAAATCCATATCCAAATCTTTTGAAGTCATTGTGGGAAAGTGATAAGTTCTGAGAGAAAATAATATAACCAAAATCTAAAAGAGGAGAAGAGAAATGAAATCAAGCTAAGGAGACTAGGTAATGGAAGGTAAAATTTAGTTTTTCTTAATTGTTTCTTTATATTTCATTGTTATACTTATAGATAAGTAGAATCTGTGTGTTATTTAGTAGATTTTGCATGTTACAATCTAGAGGTATATAAAATGCAATCATCATTGTAATGCATACATGTTTTTTTTCTCTAGGTTTATTCCTAGTGTATCATTGACTTGATGTATGAGTATTTGGGTGATGCTCCAAGAGGAAGAATGTTTATTATGTGTGGTTCCATTTAAAGATCATATACACATTGAGTGAGTGCTTTGATGCAAATCCAACTTAACAGAGGTTAAGTTTTAACTTGTAAAGGTCCACATAACATATATTTTCTATATATTGATGTAATTGAGATTGGTGTCTCATATGTTGAGTTGGTGCCTAGATCTTGGATTAGGGGATTGGTGCCTCCTATATGTTGGTGTCTGAAAGTGTAATTGAGGATTGGTGTATTTGGCATGTTGGTATTCATTATATATTTTTGAGGATTGATTTGGATAATAGATCCAAGTATCTATTCTCTTTTATTTATTTCCCTTTTGGATTTCTGCATATATCTAGTCTTTTTTATGTGTTTATGTGTGATTGTGTTTATCATTTTTCTAGCTTTATTAATAATAAAATAAGATAATATAATAATAATAATAATGGATTTGATTTTAAATATAGATTTAACATATATTAATTCACACCGCCCCCCTTAATTATATATCAGTGTGCTTAGTAATTGATATCAGAGCCAAGTTACTTGGAAGAAGCTTAATAACTTAGTGGCTCAAGAAGTTATTTCTTTAAATGAGGCACCATTGTTTGATGGATTCAATTATGTGTTTTGGATAGTAAGGATGGAAGTAGATTTAATGGATTTAGGTTTGATGTTTGGGAGCCCATTTTAGATGGTTATGAGATTATAGAACGTCCTCCAAGAGATCATGTAGAAAAGAAAGAAGGTGAGACAAATGCAAATGATAGGAACTCTATTTTTTGTGGTCTAGCTAACTTCGAGTTTTTGAAAATAAAACACTACAGGACTACAAAATAGGTTTATGACAAGATTTACCATCACTCTAATGCTTTAATAATTTTTTAACTGTAGATGATATCAATAATTGATAGCATACCAATCACCTTTTTAGAATCCGAATCTTCTTTTCTTAGTTCACACTCCTCAGATCGGAAACATTTTACTCCTAGGTCTAAAAAATCAACACACAAGAGAGAGAAGAATGATGTTTGTGTTGTAAAGAGTCTTTCCTAATTCAATTCTTGGGAGGACTCAACCTTCCCTACAATAATATTTTTTTAAATAAACCTTTAATCTAAGTAAATCATGTTGAATCTGAATGATATACCTTCTTCAACAAATTTTTGTTGTCTTGAATCCTTCATATAAGGTCGATGATTCTAGGAAAGGAGATCATGTATGTCTTAAATCATGGAGGAAACATATGCAATTTATCATGGATGTCATATTCAATGCTTGAATCCTTGAATTCTATATCTCCTCATATGTTACCTTGAAAATGATGTAAATACTTAGTGAAAGAGTGAATTGTGAATGTGTGTTTGAGATGTGATATTCAATTGAGGGGAGGCATTCTTCTATAGCAAGTGCCATGAGATGTGCTGATGATTTTGAAGTGGGATGATATGGATAATATTTTACCATACATAATTCTCAAATGGTTAACATATTCCAATTTTGGCCCCTTTCGGCTAGAATATGGTGCCTAGCCATAGTCTAGTAGGACTAGGGTGCTAGGTGCTCTAGTCCAGTATTAGAGGGAAGAGGTTGAGGAAGACAAAAATATACTATGCTTGCAAAATAAATCCTTGGGTTGAGAAATATTAATCATACCCAAGGGAATGGAAACATGAGAACCAAAGGGAGGTCTAACTGAACATGGAATTATATGAGGATAAAATTTGCAATGCTACATTTAGCCCCCCACTTTAGCTGGATTATGATCTCGTGCTAATACTATCAGTCAAGTATATGATAGCATCAAAATACTTTCACCAATACATAAGAGGGATAATAAAATACCAAGCCCCTAGAGACTTAGTATCTCATCCATCTAAATGTCAAGATAAAAGGAGAAATATGATCAACATATTTTACACACACATAGAGCATACATGAGGAAAGAAAAGAAAGAACTATGGCTTCTTGGGCTAGTGATGTGTTTATTAATATGATACATATGAGAAGATAAGAGAGAAGACATGAATTTGTATCCTAGTAAGGCTCTCCTTACTATGATTCATATAAATAAAAAATATATATTACTAGTCTACCAAGGTTTCTTTATGCTACTTGACTCAAGAGATTACAAAGAAAAACCTGAGCTTACCAAATAATATTAAAAAGAGAAGTCTAAAAAATGGGCCCTCTTGTGTGCACTAGACACAAAATATTACAAAATAAAACATTGACTTGAAAAGTAATGTAAAAAATTATTTGGAAACATATCATGATGTGTGAGAAAAGTGTACTTGAACCAAGCTTCATGTTAAAGTGATTTTGTAAGCCTTACTAGGAGAAATTAATTTAAGGTAGTGAATATATACATCTAAATGACAAGAACATCACAATAGTGAAATTCCTCCATAAATAAAATAAGAAAAGAGTGATGATCCCATGACACAAAAGAGAACATAAGGCATCCACTATTTAGGGTGAATATGCACATCAGATTAATCATGTATATCAAGTATGATTATAATGAATTGACTCCATCCCACAAAGGTAGTATAAATATGAGCACAATGGAAGAAGAGAATATAATATGAACAAAGCAATTTTTTGGGGTCAACAAGGAAGATAAAAAAAAAAAAAAAAGATCTCAGAAATTTTCATCATCCCAAACTATACAACACAAAAGAACATTTACAATAAAAGAACATTCAAGATACAACATGTATACAACATATATAAAAATAAAGATATAGATAGAGGAATATCATGACACGGTTGGTCATTTTGTTCCCTTGCACCAATGGAGAAACAAGGGTCATCCAACGAGAGCTTAAAAATAAAAATACACACCAAACACTACATCATAATGAGAACTTTACATGCAAGAAAACAATCAAAAGAATCTGCTAAACAAGAGAGCTAGTCTAGCAAATCATTTTCCTCCCAATCTTGCACACAAATTTTTGAGAAGGTTGTAAAGATTCTAGAGGAGAAACCATAAGAGTGTTTGGATAATGGAGAGGTGTGTACTAAGAGAGGAGGGGTGAATGAGTACTCTGAATTTTTTTTAATCAATTCTTTGTAATCACTAGTTCTGTAATAATCGACTGAGTAGATTATATACACCAAACATATAGTATCCCTACTGAAATGTAAATGCATGTAAAGTAAACAATACACATACATGAAATTAAGTACTCATGTCACTAGTATTTTGGTATCCCAGAAAAACCCTGTTAGAACCTGTACAAACTGTGGTGGGGATGAGACCCACAAAACTTCACTACTACAGTAAATAACTTAGCCTATTAAATTTTACAAAGAATGATCACTTCTGATGATCTTACCCTGTTAGGAGTAACAATGAGAACAATTAGAGCTACCTCGTGTGAGGATTTAGCAACACAAAGTATGTGTGCACTCGGTTAAGAGATTTAAAATAAGAAGGTTAAGTCTACTCTATTAAGAGATCTTGGGATCTATTAGAATTTTTAGAGAGTAACATAAATTTGATCTAAAACATATACAATCTGAATATTGCTGATACAGATCCATTAAGTACATGCAAAACATATCACCTCAATCTGAATGATAATACCTTATGCTCTATTCTACTCAGTAGCCTTGCCTTAGTTCTGAAAACTTATTTCTATAATGTAGTCTCTGTCCTTAAAATCCTTGTCTAATCTTTGATGTCTGTAGTATGGTGGCTACTTGATCATTGCTTGATCAACATACATTACAACATGACATCTATACATTTATATATATCAAACCTCTATGACCTAATTAGGGCTTTACAATTACATCCCTACCCTGAGATCAATGGTGTACATAATTTACCTTGATCAAATAAACATAGGAGACATAAACAATTAATGTTGTAAATCTATAATTAATGTTCTCCTCGATCATGTAAACCGTTATCTAGGTCAGAAAAAATTTGTTACATAGAATGATGTGCCATAACAAACTTTTAGGTGGCCTCTGGTCCACTCGACTAATGTTGTCTTTCGGTGCTCACTGTAGTCTGTGTATCTCGGTTATACTGGTGTTCGATTATGCTATGTAGCTCAGTGTTGTCTGTATGTTCGATATAGTTTGTTTGTTTGGTAATCACTGCACTTGGTTAACTTTGTGTGTGATCAATGATCTCGGTTAACTTTGTACTTTAGTGATTAACCAGATTTTCTTGTTTGTGACTCTGTTATCGACTGTCTATACTAAGTGTATGAATACTAATGACAACTTCAATGCATAATTGGAGTAACATTCTCCCCCTTTGGCATTAGTATCAAAAAATTATTACATTATATAAAATACTATACATAGTGACTCCCCTTTTTTTCATGCTCAGTATATGTATAAGTATATGAACTTCTCCTGATTATAGCATCCCCCTTTTACTATACTTATATACATATGTTTCCCCTTTTTTTGAAAATAATGACAAAAGGAGTATAACTTATAGTTTGTCAAAAATATTAGGATGGGCATTCTTGAGAGTTTCCAGTAACTTCTCCCATTCCTCCTTTAAATAGTCGAGGGTAAGTATCTCTAAGTTTAACTGAGCATGCATATCATATATGCTTTCTGTCACTAACAATTCCTAGGTGGCAATTAGATTCTTTGCCAATGTCATGTGATTATGTATCATAGCCAAATGTGGTAGTAATGTTTCCTGGAGTTCAGTTACTTGTTCTCTAATTTTTTCCTCTTCTTTCTTCAAGTCTAGTCTCAACTGCTGGTTTTGAAGTACCTTGTTGTAATGCATCTACAATGCATGTTGCTCAGTTGATAGACTAGTTGCACTATCCTTTGGATCTTGATATATTTTATGTAGCTTTTCACTAACCTCGGTAGTGAAGTGATCTAGAGTGCATAACTGTTGTATAATTATAATGGCTTTAGATATAATAGTTTCTATACCACTTACAAATTCAGACAGAGTTACCTTATTCACTGCCACTGTATGGCTGATCTTCTCGGTAACTTTATATTGTATCTGTTTCTCTACTCACTCTTCCAATTTTTTCCCGACATCAATGTCAGGTTGGTTAATTGCCTCAATGAGAAGTTCAAGTTATTTGAGTATGGGGGCTCATTCATCAATTTTTATATCTGGTACAACTTGCATTAGAATCTCTTTTGCTTTTTCTAGTACTTGTGCACTCTTTGCTTCTTGTCTCAGCTTGTCCTATACTACCTTTTGGGTGAAAAGCTCACCATATTTCTTTAATCTTTATGGATCAAGTGTCCTTGGATCCCATTCAAGAATCTCTATGATTTCTTCTAGAGTAACTGCATCCTTGTTTCCTTTCTTCTTCTTCTTCTTATTTCCTATGGTGTTCGATGAGGGAGAAATAGATAGTTGTAACTGAGCCTTTTGCTTAATTTATGGTTTTTCTTTCTCAGTACTCGGTGTGATGAATTGGTGAGGTGCCTTGGTAATTGACCTTGTATCTATAGTAGAAGCATCTACTATTTTTTCAGTAGTATCTGTGTTACCTTCACCTTTTTCTTCTACAATAGTGGTATCTTTGGATGCATCGCCTTGTGTTGTTCCACCACTATGCTTGATATCTTTACCTTGATCTTCACCCTTGTCTTCATTTGTATCTGTAACCTACTCGGGTGTCTTTTGTTGAGCTTCATTAATCTCAATTTCAATTGCCTTAACCAAAATAGGTAACTGGCTTGGTACATTTTCCCAGGCGACCTCTGATGTGTCTTTCTCATATAATGTATTGATTGCTCTAATTGACTAGTCATCTTCCTTAGCCTGATCATCCAGATCACCTTCGGTTATATCTTTTATTGTGATCTCATGATGTCCTAAATTTTTTAGTAATTTAGGAATACAATCCAGTGCATTGTCAGCATCTACATCATCAACATCAATAGTTACTATTTTTGTACTTGGTTGATGTACCTTGGTATCGACTGTGGATGCAATGTCAATGTCTTCCTTGGTGTCCTTGATTTCCTCTAGTGGATTCAATAGTTTATTCCAAATCTGTGTGCTCTCAATATCTACTTCCTTTAGATTTCCTTGCAAAATATTCAGTGTTCTTTCCTTCTTTGTAAATTATTTTGCATGTTGCTTCATTATATCATTTATCTACTCAAATGTGTAATCAACTTTAATAAGAGTGAGATTTTCTTCTCTCGTCTATTTATCAGTTTGAAGTGCATATGACCATCTTGCTGATACTTTATCATATAATTCTGATGGAACGGAAGTAGATAAGTCAATTTAAACTTGTTTGAAGTTGATTATCATACCTATAATGGCTTCATCGAGTTTATCCTTGGGCTCGGTAGTTAGATAAAAATATGCTTGTACCTTAGGATGTCCTAACCGTTTGGTTGTCTTGATTGCCTCTGTAATCTCATCAATAGTCTGTGATGTCTCATGATTTAGAAATCTCATCTTACCCTATTAGGAGTAACAATGAGATTGATTAGATCTACCTCGTGTGAGGATTTAGCAACACAAAGTATGTGTGCACTCAATTAAGAGAAGTAAAATAAGACGGTTAAGTTTACTCTGTTAAGAGATTTTGGGGTCTATTACAATTGTTAGAGAGTAATAGGAATTTGATCTGAAACATATACAATATCAATATTTCTGATACAAATCCATTAAGACATGCAAAACATATCACTTCAATGTGTATGATAATACCTTCTACTCTATTCTTCTCGGTAGCCTTGCCTTAGTTCTAAAAATTGATTTGTGCAATGTAGTCTTTGTCCTTAAAATCCTTGTTTGATCTCTAATGTCTATAGTATGGTGGCTACTTGATCATTTCTTGATCAACATACATTACAAAATGACATCTATAAATTTATATATATCAAACCTCTATGACCTAATTAGGGCTTTAAAATTACATCCCTACCCTAAGATCAACGGTGTATATAATTTACGTTGATCAAATAAACATAGGAGACATAAAAAATTAATGTTGTAAATCTATAATTAATGTTCTCCTCGATCGTGTAAACTTTTATCTAGGTCAACAAAAAGTTGTTACATAGAATGATGTGCCATAACAAACTTTTAGGTGGCCTCTAGTCCACTCGGTTAATATTGTCTTTCGATGCTCGATGTAGTCTATGTATTTTGGTTATACTAGTGTTAAGTTATGATGTATAGATCAATGTTGTCTGTCTATACGGTATAGTATATTTGTTCGGTAATCACTACACTCGGTTGAACTCTGTGTGTAATTAGTACTCTCAGTTAACTTTTTACTTCAGTGATTAACAAGACTGTCCTGTTTGTGACTCTATTATCGACTATCTATTTCGAGTGTATAAATACTAATGAAAAATTCAATTCATAATTAGAGTAACAAAGAGAAGAAGATATAGCTATTGAAATTTCCAAACAAGGACCATGCTCTAGTGATGAATTGATAATGTGTCACTAGGAGCTAGGTTCAAGTATTTTGAAAATATTGAAGATAATTCATGATTAATTTCAACAACTTCATATTGTAGTATGAGCAAATATTCAATCTATTGGGAGCAAGCTCAAACATAAAATGTTAGTGGATTAGCACATATAAATCATAGAATGAACAAGAAACCAACAAGACTCCATCATAACATCAGATTGAGCTTAAAAATAAGTAAATGGCACCCTATTCTACTTATTTTGATTTGCTCTTTTAGATGATTGTAGGTGTGCTCTCTTGAACACAAAAAATGCAATGGATCCCAATGCAATGCAAGATTTGATAAGCAAGAAGAGAGATTCAAGAGCTAGTATGAAGAACTAGTCTCAAATCTTCTTCAAGATGATATTCTAAGCTTATGAAGATGATATGC
>MU226750.1:192883-211833 GCA_018584345.1 Thuja plicata
GATAATTAATCAATTAAAGCTTAATTAATTTTGGGAATTGGATTAGATGATTTGAGGAATGAATTTAGAAGAAAATAGATGATTAATTAATGATTAAAAAACCATTAATTAATAGATGAAAATTAGTGTTTTTAATGAAAAGTCGCAAGCCTGTCCATTTTAGGGTGTCTACACTATGATTATGTACTTGTGGCCTTTAGAAGAGAGGGGAGTAATCTTACCAACAAGGTCAAAACCCCAACAAGAGAAGGGCCAAAGAGGCACAATAGGTCTGAGGTCCTGGGAAGGAGCATGGATCAGATTGGCATGCTGTTGGCAAGGTAGGCACTTCTTGATGAACTCACAAGCATCATGTTCCATTGTAGGCCAATAGTACCCTATAAGTAAAAGTTTCTTGGCTAGGACCATGCCACTCATGTGTGCACCACAAATTCTAGCATGTACCTCTTCTAAAGCCTGGGCAGCTTCATTTTCATCTAAACACCTAGAGAGCACGTTGTGATAACCTTGACGATAAAGGGTGTTGGCTACGAGGGTGTATCGGGAAGTTTTGTTGATAAATTTTTGGCATTGGGTTGTAGTGAGATGAGGAGATATGATACCAGTTTGTAGGTAAGATTGGATATCATGGTACCATGGGGATTGGGGACCAACCAAGACACATACGTGATTTGATTCATCATTCTCATAAGAAGGAGCATGAATTTTCTCAACTAAGAATTTGTATTGCATAGACTCATGAGGAATATCTAGGAGGGAGCCAATTGTGGCCATTGCATCAGCAACCTTGTTCTATAAGTGTGGTACTTGTGTTATCTGTAAGTGGAGGAAATGTTCTTTCATCTTGTCAACCATCTTCTTATATGACATCAATTTGTCATCCTTGGTTTGATACTCATTGAGAACCTATTTGATGATGAGTTGGGAATCACTAAAGACATTTAGAGTTGCGATGTTCCATTCTATGGCCATGCAGAGTCCTGTGATTAGTGCCTCATATTCTACAATGTTGTTCATGTAGGGAAATCCCAATTTGAATGACATAGGGATGTAATCATCTTAAGGGGTGACAAAAAGTATTCCTGCCCTTGCACCATGAGCTGTGTAGGACCCATCAAAGTAGAGTTGCCAAGTTGGTTGTTCTTCTATCATGTACAAATGTTCATCTAGAAATTATGTGACCAAAGGATATGCACCTAGCAATGGCGCTTCTGCTAGCTAATAAGCAATGACTTTCCCTTTAATGGCTTTTCTATCTACATATTGAATATCAAACTCACTTAGAAACATAACCCATTTTTCCATTCGACCTATGAGTGTAGTCCTGGAGAGTAGACACTTGAGAGGATCCACCTTTGAAATGAGCTTGGTTGTATGACTAAGCATATAGTGGTGAAGTTTTTGAGTTATGAAGATCACTTCTAGACATGCTTTTTCCATAGGTGAATAGTTAAGCTCATAACCCACTAAGGTCTGACTGATGTAATAAATAGCTCTTTCTTTACCTTCATTATCCAACTGAGCAAGGAGTGCCCCCAGTGCTATGGTAGAAGAAGAAATATATAGGATGAGTGGTCAACCAGGTATAGGTGGTACCAAGATGGGTGGATTATCCAAGTATTCTTTGATTTTGTCAAAACTCTTCTGACACTAAGGATCCCACTTGAATGTGTTATCTTTTTGCAGGAGATGAGTGAATGGTTGGCACTTGTCTGCTAGTTGAGAGATAAAATGGTGCACAGATTGTAACTTTCCTTGGAGGCTGCGCAGTTGTCATAGTTTTTTTGGTGGACATTTCTATGATAGCTTGCACCTTCTTTGGATCTATTTCAATGCCTCATTTGGATACAATGAACCCAAGGATTTTTTCTGATGTGACCCCAAAGACACACTTCTTAGGGTTCAGCATTAAGCAGTAGTGTCCAATTTTGTCAAAGACACACTCCAAAACATTGAGGTGATCTTCCCTCTTAACTGATTTTGCCAAGATATCATCGACATAGTCTTAAAGAATTTTGTGTATCATGTCATGAAAAATGACAGTCATGGCCCTTTGATAGGTTTCCCCAACGTTCTTCAAGCCAAAAGGCATTTTGTTATAGCAGAAGGTGCCCCAGGGGGTTGTGAATACTGTCTTATGTTGATCTTCTTCTACAATGTGGATTTGATTATATCTGGAAAAGCCGTCCATGAGTGACAACATCTCATGTCTTGCTGTGAGATCCACAATCATGTCTATGTTTGGCAAGGGGAAGTCATCCTTGGGACATGCCTTATTGAGATCTCTGAAATCTGTACATATCATGATAGATTTATCAGGCTTAGAGACGGGCACCATGTTAGAAATCCAGTTAGAATAGTCAATGGGGTAGATGATCTTGGCTTGGAGTAACTTCTCGAGCTCTGCTTTGACAAGTAGTGCCACTTTAGGGTGCATCTTTCTGAGACTTTTCTTGATAGGTTTGATGTTTGGGTCCACTGCCAGATGGTGAACCACCAAGTTGGGGTCTAATCCCTGCATGTGGGATTAAGACCATGCAAAATCATTGATGGATTCCTTTAATAAAGTGACAAGATCACTTTATTCTGCTTCAGTCAGAGAGGCTGCTATGTATGTGATGGCAGGATTCTCTTTGGTACCCAAGTTGACAGGTTTTTCTTCTTCAATGAGAATCGATGACTGTTCAGGCCTGTAATCACGAATCAAAGGAAGAGGAGAATCTTCATCCTCTGGCACCTCAGAGAGCTTTTCACCAAGGGATACACCCTTTTTTTTACTTTTTTATGATTAGATAGTGCCCCAGAGGGTTTTTCGCTAGGGGATCTATTTTTCTCTCTTTTTTTTTTTTCCTTCTTCATTTTTGTGGCTGAAGTTCTGCTCTTCCCCAAAGTATGCCTTTGGGTCTATTTTGTAGATATATGCTGAGTCTTGCCCCTAGTCATTTCTTTTCTCAATTGCTCCCATAAATCTTAGGAGTGCATCCTCACTTTGGAACTTGTCAACGTGCATGACACTTGGTTGGTCTGAGTCTATGAGTTCAGGATGGTGGAGGGGAAGGTTAATGAAGAGAATGGAAAGTTGGTGTAGGACAGAATTGCCTAGGAAGGTTTCATCATCATAGGCTCTCATAACTTTCTCTTTCGGGATATCTCTGATGTCAGCTATTTCACCCAAGGACGGACAAGAGGAAAAGAGGTTTTTGTTGGTGCCCCCATTCATTTCAGAGCCCATGCCAAGGCCTAGGTGCTTTTCTAGTCAGGTAGGTATAATAGGATCTTTCATTCCTTTCTCTTCATAACCAAGGCCACCTCCTTGGTAGTTCCATTTTTCTGTCACCAGTTTGTGAGTTGCGGGGTACTTATCTTTGAAGTAATTAAGGTGACGTGTGTCCTTGGGTGGTGGATCTTTATAGAGCCATTGGTTGATGTTTGGTGTCATTTCCTGGCTAGTCAAAGTACCCTTTGAAATAAAAGTGGTAGGACCAAATTGTAGCACATTGGTTGTATCTGGTTCTATCTTGCTTAGATTAGGTTGGCAGCCTTGAGTGTGTGGATCAATTGGTAGTGCTCTGACTGTGAAGGCATCAGATAAACTATACTCACCACAACCTTTTTTGTTGATCTTAACCATGGATAAGGTGGAAGAGATGATTGTTTCTGGGTCAGAATGGGTTCGAGATGAACTAGCAACAGAGGTGCCAATATTGATCCCAGGATAGTGATTGGAATGTGGAAAGGATGTTTCCAATGCATTGCAGTATGCAAAGGTCTTGGGATCTACGTGGATGGTGATCTCAGTACCATTATATGGGAATTTGATACACTGATGGTAGGTGGAGGGGATGGCTTGCATAGAATGAATCCATGGGCGTCCAAGGAGGATGTTGAAGGGAAGGTCAAGATCAAAAACATGACATAATGTATCCTGGATAACTGGGCCCACTTGAATGAGCAATGATATGGTGCCTTTAGAAGTACACTCCAGATTTTCATATGCCTTTATTGTGATGACATCATTTGTTATATCATCTTTAGTGCAACCCAACTATTTTATGAATTTAAGAGTACACAAGTTTAGGGCCGAACCATTATCTATCATGACCCATTTAATGGAGAAATATTTAACCATGACAGTAATACGGAGTGGGATATTATGATCAATTTCTTCTGAGGGTATGTCTGTTGGTTTAAAAGAGACCCCACAAGATGAAAACGGGTGTCCGACAAGGTTCTAGAATTCAGTGGGGTTGATGTTGCTGGGAACACAAGATTCTTGCAAGGCTTTATTGAGGATCTCTTGATAAGTGGGTGAAGTGTGAAGGAGATCCAGGATGGAAATTTGGGCTGGAGTATTCCCTAGGTGTTCCAAAATTTTGTATTGGGTCCCAGAAGATGGGGTGGGACTGGCACCTACAACTATTATCCTACCTCTACGAGTGGTGATTGCATATTGGTTATCGACACCCTTGACATGGATGACATTGATGGAGGGTTGAACTTGGGATATGAAGCCGATGAGATTATTGTAGTTGATATATGCATTTGTATAAACCTTTCTATTGGATTTTTCTCCTTTCTTACCCTTACCCTGATCGGAGGATTGAGTAGGATTGTTTGGTCCTTTATCTGAAGTGTGTGTAGGAAATGCATTTTGATAAATTTTAAGGCCTACATTTGGCGATGGTTGGGAAGCAGAGTCCACTTTAATCTGCTTGCGGTCAATGACATCCTGAATATAGTTTTTTAGCTTCATGCATTTGAGGGTAGTGTGTCCCTTAATGCGATGGTAATCACAATACTTATTATCTTTATACCAAGCTGGTTTTGGTGTTGAGTCATCAAATGGTTGCATCTTGGGATACACAACTTGGTTAGCTTGAACCAGCTTGCGGAAGATGACATCTATGGGTTCACCCAAAGGGGTAAATGTGTGTTGTGGTGTATTCAAAGTGCAAGGCCTTTGTTTTCCATGTGGGACTAATATAGCATTTGTCTAATTCATAGGACCTTGATAGTTGTGTTGATATGATGTCCCCAGAGGGGGATAGATAGTCAGACCTTGAGGGTGCATGTTTTGTTGGTAAGTCAATTGGAGATACACAAGATTGGGTTATTGATACATTTGAGGAGGTTGAGAATACATTGGTGGTGCTCACTAATGAGTTTGGGTAGGTGCATTAGGGCTGGCTACCACAACTTGAATGTGTTTGGTGTTAGTGGCTCTATCACTTACCGTGTTCTTGTTCTTGTTTGAGTATCATGATTGATCATTGTTATTTTTTTCAGGTTGGGATTCTTTGTAGTCCTTGATGGCACCCTCTTCTACAAGACCTCGCTCAAGATCCATACCTTTGATTCTGATGTCATGATAATTTTGTATACAGTTCATGCGCATGTGTTAGGCAAGCTTGGGATGGAGGTTGTTGATGAAGATTTTGATAAAGTGTTGCTTGGGGGGTTGCTAAGACAACCTTGTAGTAAGCCCTTGCTAGCACTGAAGGTAATCATCCAGGCTTTCTCCTCCCTTTTGTTTGGAATTGCATAGATCAAGGAGTGAGAGCTCATTTTTGACATTATGTGTGTACTGGGCCACAAACTTTTTAGATAATTCAGCGAAAGTAGAGACTATGTCGTAAGAGATTTTGTAGAACCATTCAAGAGTAGTTCCCCCTAAGCTCTTGTGAAATAGTCTCATAAGGAAATTATCGCTATATGCCACTTCTTGACATGCCATGTAGAATTCTCACATGGCTCACATGATCTCCCTTCCCCTGATATTTATCAAATTTGGGTGTCTCAAAGTGCTTGGGGAAGGGTATGGCAGTGATAGATCAATCAAATGGATAAGGACACACCTCTTCAAACTTGAATGTTTTATCCTTTGTCCCAGCTTTTAGCTCCTTGAGAGCATTCTTCATTTCCTTCCATTCATGATTGATTTGCGAGGGAGGATTGTTAATTGTGATTACATGGTTTCATTGAACCTGATATGGATCAAATGGAGAATATGGAGGATTTTGTGGGGGATATTGTGGTTTTTGATATGATGGTTTCTGGTCAACATATATGGACTGTTGTGGTGGAAGTGGTGGTTGAGGGGAATGTTGTAGTGGAGGAGGTGTCGGCGCTTGATAAGATTGTTGCAACTACTAGAAATATGTTTGTATTTTCTACGACATTGGATAGGTGGGATGAGCCTGTTGCGCACCTATATGGTGTGGAGGATAAGTGTTTTGTGGCAGGATTCCCTCAGTGGCTGTAGAAAGGTAATTGGTGTTATTGGGGACACTGAATTGCTGCAGAGGTGGAATGGTTTGTGATGCAGTGGAAGATGGGATGGCTTGGTAGTTGGTGGAAGGAGTTTGTTGTTGCTGCATGGATTGGATGAAATTATTAACAAACTATTGCGGTGGTTGTGCCATGAGGGGATTTGCCCCTGCGTTTGTGGTTGTGGCTACTGTGTAGTTTGGATGGTGGGTTGTGTAGCTGCGAAGGGGTTGCTTTGTTGCTATTGTTATTGGGATGTGAATGGATTGGTGATTTGTTGTTGTAGTTGTTGTTACTGGGATGGCTGCTGGATGGATTATTGTTGCTGAATAGGTTGTTTCTATTTTTAGATAGGTTGTTGTTGCTGCTGGATTGGTTGTTGTTGGATTGGTTGTTGCTGTTGTTGGATAGATTGTTGTTGGATTGGTTGTTGTTGCTGCTGGATTGGTTGTTGTTGGATTGGTTGTTGTTGTTGTTGGATAGATTTTTGTTGGATTGGTTGTTTCTATTCTTGGATAGGTTGGATGGGAATTTGGGGTATGATGAAGGGATTCATAGATGGTTGTTGAATGGGGGGATTTGGGTTGAACATTGTTTGAGGTAGAACTTCTGGCATATGTTGTGATTGCGTTGTTGGTGGAGTGGGAAAAGTGGACCTTTGCAAAAATAAGGGTTGGTTATATGCCTTGGTAGGTGGCACACCTGTCGTGAAGAAAGGTGGAATAGGCATGGAGACTTGGGTGCTTTGATGCTGCCAACTGGTTTTTGTACTCTGAATAGGCTAAGTGAGAATGGGTGGAATGATGATTTGTTGAGTGCTAACCGGTGGTGGTGGAAAGTGTGCGATGAATGTTGGGATTGCTTGTGAAAGAGGAGGGATTGTGGCTTGAGGAGGTTCCTACATAGTGATAGGGGGTATTATTTGTGTTTCTAATGTTGTAGTAGGAGGTGGGGCTCCTGAGGTGGATGAAGGTGTTGTGTGCATGATGGAGGGTGGAATGGAGGGATGGACTACTTGCACGATAAGAGTTCCCACCTATAGGGCTCCTTGAAGTGTATCACAAAATTCATTTTTGGTGGTAGGATAACATTCCCCTAGAAGTGTCATAGGTCGTGTGACAAGTGTGGGTATAATCCAAGGTGGGAGTTGAAGTCCTTGTTGTTAAATGTCTAAGAGTACCTGATTGCTATTGCATCCACTCATGTTGTTTACCATGTGGACATACGTTGGATGGTTGATAAATGTTTCCATGGTACTTAGGGTGGGAGTCTCATTAGTGTCTATCCAGATGTACTCAATTTGATCGTTGGGATGAGGTGCATAAGTA
This sequence comes from Thuja plicata, assembly GCA_018584345.1. Classification (NCBI taxonomy): domain Eukaryota; kingdom Viridiplantae; phylum Streptophyta; class Pinopsida; order Cupressales; family Cupressaceae; genus Thuja; species Thuja plicata. The sequence continues at coordinate 200,479 of MU226750.1, forward strand.
ACCATGGCATTAGTGTTGTTAATCGTGGGATTAGATGAACTAGTAGCAAGATTAGGATCCATGTTCTTCCTCTTCTTAGTGGCTCGTGTGATAGGTGGCATGAAATGACTACCCTATGGGGATATGAGATGCAAAATTTAATGCAAGGAAATGCCTAGGAAGCTAAGGATGATGATGCTAGGATTAGGATGTGTTTAGGATGATGAATATGCTCCTAAGGACTAAGGACAAATTGGTGTAGGCATGGATTAAGGCTTACTTTTCCTAATGTAAGATCAAGTGGATATGATTATCTGCCTAAGAAAGACTTGTGGTCTTTGATGGACGAGATTCCTTGTTAATGTGAACCAACCTTTTGATCAAGGTGACGAGGTTGCAAAAGACAAAGGGGATTATCCTAAACAATGCTTAGTTTGAGGACATTCAAGGATGGTGTTTGATTAAGATGTAGGTTCTAAGCAACTCAAAATGGGATGTAATACCAAGTGACATATGTGATCAAGGATGCTCTGGATGATGATTATGATGACAATAGGTTAATTAGGATTGATTGGATTAATGCAGGATTATGCTTGGATGATTATGTGATGTGTTCCTAAAAATGACAACTTAAGGGAGGTCCTAAAATGCAAGATAAATGATCTTAAGAAGAGGAGGAACTTTCATTTGTCGTGGTAAACTGACTAGTCATATTGCTCAAATCCAACAAAAGAAGAGTTTAGACAATATTTTCCCATGAAATGAGAAACCTTTTTGTTGTAGATCACTTTGTCAAATTCTTCCCGTTTATGAATCTCTTGTTTGATGGAATCAAGATGTGTTGGTACTTGGCAGCCTCTCGTGTTGTGTTTTTATGTTCTCTTTGCATGGGTGGTAATGAAGTTTTTACCTTTGTATGCTTCTTAGAATCGGTCATGTCCTATAAATAGATCTGATCTTGGATGAATAGTTGGAGGTTTTAGGACTTATCTCATAAAAGACCAAATTCTAAAAATTAGAGCCCAAGGTAACCTTTGCAAAGGGATGTTGTCTTGATAATTTGTCAAAAGTTTGATCTTGTTCTGATTTTCAATAGATTTGTTCCATGGCAAGAACTAATTTCAACATATTCAAACCAGAAAAGAACAAGCATGTATCTGAAAACAATCCGACAAGGGACAAAGCAACCTGAAGGATACAAGCATGTGACACTTTTGAATGTTGGGTATTTCGTTTGTGTTTTTGGCTTTTTGCAAATGTTGTTCAAACACTTCAAGCACACATCTACCTAAGGAATTGGCTTCAATGAAATATTATAGACCCATTTCCTGGTAGTCTGTCAGCTCACACAACAGTGTCACCCCTGAAAGGGTGCCTATGTTTTTGCCTTTTTCTAGGTATTGTTGTCGTGCTATGAAGATCTCTTTTGAAACACAATACCATGGGACACATATGATGGGGATCTTGGGGGGAGATTCTTCCCTCCCCTCGCACAATAATAAGTCATCATTTGGAGGTGAATCGGGTAGCTTCTATGCCTAGAGTTTTTAGTAAGTGTCTCCATTTGATTGTATCCTCTATGTCTATGCAAGCATGATTCAGGCGTATAGCCCCATAGAGTGTCTTGACAAAAGTGGTCACATAAACACGATTGAGACCGCAAGGCCACACTTAAGTTAGACGAGAGCTGAGTATAAACTCAAATACCAATCGACTCTTGAGGCTTTAACTCCAAAGAGTAAATGTGATTAACGTGAGTTAGAGTGGTGTGGCTTACACCTTGTTCTCACGTGGGTCATTCTCGAGAGATTTTTTCCTCGACCGATAGGCCCATCTAAAGGATTAATCTAAAAAGCATGGATTGGCGATGAGAGGGGTCTAGATTTATAATTTTCCACAAGGGGAAAAGAGCATACTTTCCTACCCAATGTCATTTTCTCCCAAACACGCAAGACAAAGTTTGTTCTTTCCCAAAAATATTCAATTATTTAACACAAAGTAAGTGTGTCTAGTTTTTTGATCTTCCCAAAAGGGAAGAGAGCATAATCCCCTAACACTTTCTTTGGATTAGACAAATAAATCTAGCTAATTATGCTATGTGCCTAAAAAAGATTAACACAAACACGATCGTTTGGTTGATTTTGATGTGAGGCAACCTGCAAGACAAACGTCAGTAGTTTTGAAGTTTTGTCTTTGACAAGCGGTGCTGCAAAACAACTGATCAGTAGTTTCAATTTAACCCTTTGGAAAGTGTTGAAAATACAAAAAACCACTAGACAAATGTTAGCAAATGATGAAAACAAATTTGACAGAGTGCAGACGCTGATTCAGGGCACAGACGTTGGTTCTTGTTTTAGCCTAAAAATGACAGAATGTAGAAAAATAGGCCAGAAACATAGAAAACCAGTAAGTTGTTATACCATTCGGAGACACCGATTTGTGAAATGCAGACGTCAATTAAACGCAAATGATGGTTTGTGAATCACAGACACTGGTTCATGAACCAACATTTATGCAAATGTTGTTGTACCTGCAAGCACAAAAAGACAACAAGAGACAACAAACAAAGTTAATTTTTCCTTCTTTTTAGTCTTTAATCTGATCGAATTTACCCATTTGAGATTATCCAAACTAAAAGCTAGTTTTCTTTAATATATTATCAAGATTTGTTTCCTTAGTAAAATTTTGGCATTATAACTGCATGTTAGATTGATCTTTGCTAAAAAATAGAAAGCTAACATATTAAAAAGCGGTGGGAAAACCAAAAATATTGATAAATAACAACTAATGTTTTCGAAAAATCTCAAAATTAATAAGGCTAGATGGAGACGCCAGTTATGGTCACAGATGCTAGTTCTGTGAAGATGTCGAATAGTGGTTCATAGAGAACCGATGTTTGCAAAGATGCCTCTGTGTAAAATGCAGATGTTGATCCACGTGTTGGGTGAAATTTGAAGAAAGAAAGACAAGAAGTTAGAAAATTTTAGGGGTGTCAGTCCCACCGGGTGTGCCAGAATGTAGTATGAGGAAATCTTCAATCTATTGGGAGAAAGATCAAACATAAAACATTAGTGGACTAGCACATATAAATCATAGAATGAACAAGAAACCAACAAGACTCCATCATAACATCAGATTGAGCTTTAAAACAAGTAAATTGCACCCTATTCTACTTATTTTGATTTGATCTTTTGGATGATTGTAGGTGCTCTCTCTCGAACACACAAAATACAATGGATCCCAATGCAATGCAAGATTTGATAAGCAAGAAGAGAGATTCAAGAGATAGTATGAAGAACTAGTCTCAAATCTTCTTCAAGATGATATTCTAAGCTTATGAAGATGATATGCTAACTATGAAAGATTGAAGCTATGAAAGATGCAAAGTAAAAACTATGATTCATTTTAACCAAATTGAAGCCTAGCGTGTGATATCTATATGATTCAAACATGAAACTAAGAGCATATGAAAAACATGAAATCTAGAGCTATGTTAGCATAATAAGAATGCAAATATGAGAGATGAAAAATGAAGAGGGGAAGGCCTCTATTTATAGTTTTGGGAGAGAGGAAGACGCTTGGATGAAGTGGCACTTATGTTGCATCCACATAAGAGCCACATAAGGGACACTTAGGTCTGAAACGATGGCCAATTCTAAGTCAAAATTGGCATTTAATATTGAGTAGCTCAATATTTCCAAGTAGGAGACAAACTTGTAAGAAGAATTTAAGAGGAACGGGTGCTCATTTTGGAGAGAATTTCCCCATGTGGGTGAGCATTTTTTTAGCCTTAACAAGCTTAGTAATCACCCTTTAAGCATGATCAAAGGACAGTTAGGTGGGGAAATATGCTTAGGAAATGAGGTGATGGGAGTAGGGTAGGAATAGGGTAGGCTTAGGGTAGGTCTCTAGGTTGGGTTAATAGGTTCCTAGCTAGGGTTTAGATTACAATTCAAATTAAATTTGAATAAATCATGGTTTAGAAGAATTAGGAATATAGAGGATTTAATAAATGTAAATTTATTAAAAAGGGAATTTCATGAGACAAATGTATTTAGATGAAATACATTAGAATAGTATTTAAGCTATTGATAAATACTAGCAAATGAAACTATTTAAATGATTAAATTAAATAGTTAGACGAATAAGAGGGAAAATAATATTAATATTTTTGGACGTCTACACATATATATCAATAGAATCATTATTACTTTCAATTTTACTATCCAAATCAATCAGAATAATAAATTTTATGTGCGTTGGATATGAACAAGAAGAATTATGCATTGATAACTTCAATCTTTGATGAGGTGGATAAAGATGAGATTCCTCCATAGATTTGGGTGAGGGTGTGGAAAAGGGAACGAAGTCGACATTAGATAACTTAGGAAAGGAAATACTTTGGGTAGAAATCTCACAAGAATTTGAATAATTTCTTCATCAATATTCTCTTGCACTATAATTTATTTTTCTATGTATCAAAATTGTACAAATGAAGGTTTTAGATCACTTAGCTTATTTTCCTTTTCTTCCCTTTCTCTAGGAGTGGAAGGATAAATGGAAGAAACTGCATTAGGTTAAGATACAGAGGATATTGGACACTTTTCTCTATAGGATTTAGGGGGATGAGCTATGAAGATATGGGAGGAATAGGAGTATGAAGAATTAAATTTTTAGGATGCAGAGGTAGAACAACTATATCCATATCCATAGATGAGGAAGAAGTAGTTAAAGGGTTTTCTAAAGAAAAATAGAGATCTAATCGGCAGTTAAAGGGTTTCCTAAGGATAACTAGAGATCTAATTGGCTTTGAAATTTTGATAGGATACAAAAAGGACGTCCTCATGAGGCCTCAAAAGTTGGGGTTTCTTGAGCCAAAAATTATCAAGGGTAAATTTACACACATGCATACATGCATGGGAAAAACCCTTTTAGATTAAAAAACCCACACTCCAAAAGTTACCCAATATATAATTAAAAAATGAACAACATGTTACAATATAATTATAGAGAAAGTTTCTTACAAGAGTATCACCAAAAGAGATCTAGAGGAAAACCAAAAGTTATCAAACTCAAAGAATCCATCACAATACATAATTTTAATACAATTCCATCATAAAATGGGGTTTCCTTCTAGGGCAAGAAAAGCACACAAAATATCCACCATTAGATTTATGACCCGATGATAAACAATTGGGATTCACAATGATAAATTATAAAGATAATTTTATTTCAGGAGTAAAATTTCCCTTGTACCCCTAGTTAGTCAAGGGTCCAAAGGTTTCAAGGGGAGTTCCCCCTTGTAACCCTCTACATTATTATATTTAACATTTTATCTACAATGCCTTTGTTATTATTATTGCAAGGCTACGACACCATTTTCATGTGTATGTGTGGGTGTCTGCACGCATACATACATGCATTTTTTCATGTGTGTGTGCACATAGACACACACATACATAAATTTTTACATGTGTGTATGTGTTCCTAGACGCACACATACATGCATTGTGTGTGTGTGTGTGTGTGTGTGTGTGTGTGTGTGCGCGCGTGTGCGCGTGTGTGCACATGTGTGAAAAAGATAACATGTCCATAGGTGAAAACTCCTTCGGGGTGTTAATAGATGAGGAGTTCAATATATACTTTGGTTTTTATCTTGATTGAGGTAAATTTTTATGTTTCTATTCTTAGTTGTTTGCATCTTACTTTCTTTTATATCTTTTCATTTTTTATCCATAACATACTCTACCAAGGTCATCATGGCGAGCCTCGATAATACGTTTGTTGAGATATCTTAATTATTTGTCTATTTTTTTGTGCATGCATTAGTCGATCCTTCATTAATTTATTAAACTATCATTAAGTCCCTTATACCTTCATGCATATCATCATATTCCAAATCAAATTTAGATTTCTTAATACATTTGAATGTTATTTTCAAAAAAAAATTATTAGCTTGCACTTGCCTAAAACTTCCACAACCTTTCTCTACCTAAATAGCCATAGTAAATATCATCTACTCTCCGTACTTTCTCTTGAACATTTCTTAGCCCCTCTACACATTTCCGTTTTGTACAAACCTTTATTTGATCCTATTTTTTGTTGAGAGCCCATCCATTTTCTTCCTACATTTTGGCCTTTTAGGAGGCACTATTATCCCTCACCATACTTAGCTCACCATTAAAATGCTTGAGACATATTAAAATTCAAAGTTCAACCTAACATTCTAAGCCAATCAACCAATTGATCAAGGAAAGCCTTGCGTTGAAAAATGAAGCGCAACTTTTCACCATAACCATCCCAACTTGGTGTTCATGATTATCTTTTCTTTAACATTATTACTAGACTTTTAGTATCAACAACCTTTAGTTATGACAATAGTTTAAAGTGGAGGAAAATATACACATCAAATCATCTTAACATCACTATATAGTAACATTTCGTCGTCTATTGATCTATAATTTAATTAGTCTAGTTCATCACCAAATAATTAAATACATATTATTAATTAGTCTAACCCAATGCCATACCTAGTTAAACAATATTATCTCATTTCTACATCATATAATTAAATAATGATATTTTACTTTTGTAATATTTACCTATATTCCATCTACCATTTGTAGAAATAAATGCATTCCCTACCTTACTTTTATGGTTGCACAAATAACTACAATCTTAGTCATACATTTTAAAGGAGATCAAATTGAAACCTTTCATTTTCTTTTTGATCTAAGAGAATCATTCTCATCTATTTTTAAATATCGATCTTTTACACAAATCCTTGCTAGGTATCTATCTTCTTGACCAAAAATCTATATATTGAGAAATTATTTTATATAAATTGATTAACCATCTTCAATAGACACATAGTACAATGTACACTGTAGAGATTTCCATTTAAGTTATGAATGCCAATAAACCCCAAGTTCCTCAAATCCTTACTAGGTATCTATCTTCTTAACCAAAAATCTATAAATTGACCCATTATTTTATATAAATTGATTTGCCATCTTCAATAGACACATAGTACAATATACACACTAGAAATTTCCATTTAAATTATGAGTTTCAATAAACCCCAAGTTTGAAACCTCTTAATAATATTGCTGCAAATTTTCAACATTCTCTACTGACTTATGTACTAAAACTTCTTTTCATTAAAGGAATATCATATCTCCTAGACATAATTATATCAATCTTTTAAAATTGAAGAACTTTTCCCTATCCATGATTTAATGAGATCCATCATGTTCTCCAACCCCAAAGAAAGCTTTTTAAAAGAGATGTCTATTTCATTAACTTCACAATCACTTGAAACTCATCATTTCATATCTTTAGTATAGGCGACATTTAAGCTGGGAGTTGCTAAAAATTTATGTACTTTATTCAAATATTATTCTCTTTATTTAACAGTCAAAGCCATATTTCTATTGGGTGAAATTTGTTTAATCGAAATAGTCACCACTTTATGAAATGATCATATTCTAAATTATAAAGTGCAACTAGCTAATATAGACTCTATATTTAAATACGCCTATATCGAGGTGTTGAATTTTTTCAACTTTAATTTTTCCTATTAAAGGTGAGCGATGAAAAAATTCAACACCTCAATGCATCTCGGCGTATTTAAATATAGAGTCTATATTAGCTAGTAACAGCCACAACGCATGTAACACATTGAATTAATTAATATGATAAGGGTTAGCATTAGATTTATAAGGTTAGGGTTAGCATTAGATTTATCTGTCACATCCATTTAAAGAAATCTTTTAATGCTGCACATTTTAGAAATCCATGTATATTACAAATAAAAAGTAGAACAAAATTTATTACGAATAGTTAAAGTATAGATTTATGGAAGTCTGCTACTATACCTCACTTCAATATTTAAACAAATTTACTTGTATTGTACTTTTGACATATTTAAAATTACATATGAAAAATATACAATATTTTTAGGAGACACATAAAAACCATATTATATAAAAAGAAATATTCTTGTTCGTCAAACTTACATAAATAAGAGAGAAAAAATATGTTTCACTACAACCATTTTGAATAACTAAGAAGTATGAAAGATCAAATAAGAACTAACTATATGTAAAATAGTTCGCCGTAATGATGTAAGTACATGACATATTCTTCAGTGATAAGAATAGTATTGCGACCTTTATTTGCACAATGGTCGTGATATACTTCTTTCATCATAGATGGAAATGCATCTACTTTTAGAGATGTCTCATGAACTACTTTTGCAACATCTTCCATTTTCAATATATCTAGTTCTTCAATATTGTCAATCATTATAGCTGTGTGTTCAACAGCTTTAACGATGCCCCTGCATGCCTCTAAAATTAATCTAGCACATTTGTCCACATTAGTTTCAAAAACATCATTCGAGTTCACTAAGGCATTTGGGCTTGCAATAATGATTTCTGATTTGTTCTCTGAAACATCCGTAGTTTGAATTATTTTCTGCAAATTAAAAAAAAAAGAAAAAGAGATTAGTATTTTGAAATTATGATATCATATTGATTAAAAATATAAAGAAAAATAAAACATTATCATATGAAATATATCATAACCTAAATAAACCTTAAATAAAAACATGAATATACATTTTCTTCCCTTCAAATAACTAACTTGCATTAAAAACATTGTGTTCGAATTAACAAACTCATTGACTATAAATAAATGAACATATAGATTTTTACTACTAAGCATTTGGATAAAGAGATAAATTATTATGATATTGTTAATTATTGAGAGAAGTACAAAAAAAAAGTGTTTTGACAATATTTATTACCTCAAATAATTTCTAAGGATTTCAATCTACTCTCTTCTTCTTTTCTTTTAGCAACTTGTTTTCCTGTCTTCTTTTTGCATATCTATCATATGTGAAGGGCAACATAATTCTTAGTCCTTGCAAAGATTTTACGTGTGACATTGCCACAAATATGAGACTGCTTCTTTCAGTGGGACCTATATCAATAGTAGCTTTCTCTAGTGTCAACCCTTGTGACATGTGTATGGTTAAAGCCCAAGCAAATCTCAATGGAATTTGTTTTGTGCTACCCCTATCAATTGCAGGAATTGGAACTCTCTGGGGATGATGATCATCGAAAGGAATTCCAAAGTAACTATCAACATCTAAAAGTACATATGATGGTAGTAGAGGTGGTGCACTTCCCGGTCTATATACAATACTTTGAATATATCCTAGTGCTCCATTGATAAGACCTGCTTCAATCCATAAGTTCGAAGTTAGCATTACCCTTGCATCTTTGCTAAGTAATATTTCCATGTTGAGCTCATCACTTCCATCTCCATCCATTGAACTATGTCTTTTTTTTTTAACAACAATGCTTTGTGCAATAGGGTTTGATAATGAGAGTAGCTTTTTCTTATTATGATTGTGCACATTATCATTTGTTGAAAATAAATGAACACTATTTTCAAATTTTCCATTTTTTGTACTACTCATGTTTGTGTTGCATCTTGACATAAGTAACATCCAATCATCTAGTGTAGGGTTCGTGTCCCTTATGTTTGAGAGAAGAACACGGAATCTTTCTTGTTCATTGCTTTGTCCATCTTGCCTAAAAATATGATTTAAAGTAACTACAATTTGGAATTCTTGCCATAGCACCTTTGCATGCCTTTTTCTTTCGTATGATGGTCTATCATTGACAGGGGGCAATTGTGCCAAATCTCCAACCAATATCATAGATATCCCTAGAAAAATATTATAATATGCATATTAAATAATATTTACTTTTGAATTAGTAGTCTAATAGTAAGGAACAAAACATATTACAATGCATATCTCTTACTCTAAGAAATTTAAATACTAAACATACCTCCAAAACTTTTATGGCTATTTTCTAGAAATGCTTGTCGAAGACAAGAGTCTATGTTCTGAAGTAACCTCTCTCCAAGGAAGCTCATTTCGTCTATCAATATATATTTTATGCGATACATTTCCTCTTGGAAACTTGTAAGTCTTGTGCCTTGTAGCTCACTAAATTCTTTTATTGGTATTCTCAACTTAGAATGAATCGTTGATGCTCCAATGTTGAATGTTGCAACTCCCATCTGTGCAAGTAGTTCAAGGAGAGGAGAGTGTTTGGGAAATGTGTTTTGTAGTGCTTGACTGATTGCACCAATTAAATATGACTTGCCTGTTCCTGCTGTGCCTTGGAGTATCATATGTAAGGGTGATGCATCTTGACATGTAGGATAGTGGGATATTATGATGTTAACTACTTTATTTTGTTTGCCACTGAGGATTCCATAGTCCACATATTGTGGTATGTCATCATGGATAAGACAACTTGTATTTCTCATCAAGTTAATGAAATTTATAGCTTCATTTGTGTATTGTTCGCTTTGAAATTCTTCAGACCAATTTGTTTTTTGATCCATATCTCTTCTCCCACACATATTTATCTCTGATATTTGCATAATCTATCCACTCTAAATTCTAGATAAAATCTCCCATTCGTTCTCTGTAGTAGCACCTTGGATAGTATCATTATCTTCAGATTCTGAATCGGACTCATTTTCAGTATTTTCTGAATCTCCTCTTCTTTCTAGGTGCCATGGATTATATCTGAAGTTATCCCATGTTTCAACTATAGATTCATCATTGTTCTCAATATCTTTGTGAATGTCATGAAAAGGTTTATAAAGCAATAATTCTGAAGAGCAAAAAACAATCCATTTTTCTGACTGACGTATAGGAATTGAGTAAAATCTAGGGAAGACTCTTACAATAGTAGCTATTTTTCTTGGACTCCATTTATCATCACCTCTCCTTTTTTTGTTATATATCCATGATTTGGCAACATCAATAAGGCATAAAAATTCCATGTATTGTGGCCTATTCTTGTAAGCATCGATGAAAGATATACTATGTTCCTCATTTTCTTCATCAATATTTAAGTCTACACGTTTGAATACTTCCTTTGAAACATTTAAATTGACAAATACTCTATTTCTCTACACTAAATGAAGTTATAGTAGCATATGACTTGTTTCTTGGGCCTCAACATCCCATTTTATCAATGTTTCAGTGAGAAGTCATCTATAAACTTTTGATGCTAAATCATCAGGACTTTCTACATTTGCTAGTCGAAATAACATCTGATGGTATGTCTCTGAACTTCTTTCAGCTTTGGCTGCATACTTTGCAATATACTTAATCATGACATGTTTAGACATAACAGGTTGCCAATCAATATTTTCTCTCCAAAGTTGAAGTATGTAACAGTTGTATGAGTTAACTCTATCATCATTTCTGAATGGCTCAAATATCATCTCACCAGTTTCTAAATCTTTCTTTATTCTAGATCCTTCTAAATTCAATGGCCA
>MU226750.1:222937-233679 GCA_018584345.1 Thuja plicata
CTCTAAAGATTCAATGATTCAATATTAGCATCTATCTAATTTAGATGATTTAATATTAGTATCTATCTAATATTAACCTTTATCTATCTATTTAGAAAATGTTTTATCTAATAATTTATAATATTTTAATGTTAGATTACAATATATAGTAATTTATTAATTATCTAATATTAACATCTATGTAATTAAAAATCTAATTTAGATTATCTAATATTAACATCTATCCAAGAGTATCTATCTAACTATCTATTTAGAAGATGTGACTATTTTTTTCTTTTATCTTAATTAATGAAAAAAGTTTAAAATGAATTAATGAAAAGAGACAATAACCTTATTGAAAGATTTTTCTAATTTGGTCCATTAAATCTTGGACTTTGTTATCCTTCTTCAAAATCCTTACTATAAGAAATCTGTAATTTTATTTTGGATAAATATGGTGTTATTATTCTAATTATTGATGCATAATTTTGTTTTTTAAAACAAAAACCCATTTGATTAGATCTATATTAAAAATTTAAGCTAAAATTTTTATAATGATATTTTAGATGATAGTGATTTTAACTATTCAATTAAATAAAATGAATGTGTTGAAGATGATATTTTTGTAATTTCAACTAAGAGTACGATAATCTATATAATCATATTGAAATTTTTTTTAAATAAAATATTATTTAACAGTAAAAATATATTTACATTTTATCTATATTTCAATTTTAATATTAAATTTAAACTTAAAAAATTAAATAATTCTTTATCTAATTCAACAAAACTATTTTTCATTAACAAATTAAATAATAATCAAAACTAAAAGCAAAAACGAGAATGAGCACCTGGTGAAAATGCAATATAAATCAGAGTAGAAACAACAATGCAAAATAAAGTAGGTTTTTAGCCCTGATATTAATCAGCATTGGGGTTTGTCATCTAATTCTATGCGGAATGATGGTGCATTTTCTTTAGGCGGCTGAACAACTGCATTACTGATCAGCCCCAATGGGTAAATCATCAACGACCTTCGGTAATTTTTATGGAGGAGCTATGTCCTTCTGTCGAATTTCATGCAGCTTTGCCTCCTAATCTTGGACCCCTGCACCATTAAAGAAGGTATTTTACTTCGGTTAGAGATTTAAACAAACAATTCTTTGTTTTTTATAGAACCAGGTATGCGCATCATCCTAATCCTTTGTGTTCAAAGTTTACACAAAATTTAGTCTCTAAAAAAGGAAGTGCAGGTAGATTTCTTTTCTCTTCTAGGGTTTCCCCAAAAGTTATTCCCCAATCTTTACCAGCCTCTAAGAATGAATGGCAACCGGCTTATATGCAGAATACACAAAGATTCAGAAGCTTTCAACATAGGAAGAATAAGCCAAACCTATATCGACGAAATGGTAAATTTTTACTCCCCACCCTTAACCATTTTGAGCACCTCCAAGAAAATAATATAGAAGATAGGGATATTTATACCCTGCCTCACTGTAGAAACATAGTTAAACCTAATAGTGCGAATATCATACCGAATCAACATCAAACCCTGAACCCCCAAATCTTAGAGAAATCTATTAAGGAAGATGTCATCATTAAGGGAGAATACCGCTTTACAAAAGGATTTAGGGCTCACTGTGCAGCTTCAGGTTTGTACGGGAAATGGTATGGTTATAAAATTGAAGGGAATAATCTCAGAGCATGGCTCCTTGAATCCTTTGGAGAACAGGTAAGTATGACAATTTTAAATGATAACTGCTTTTATGTGGAATTCAGAAATGTAGATATTAGAAATAAATTATTATCTGAAAAGTATATCTTTTTTCTAGGGCATGCAATTAAATTTATTAGATGGCAACCAAATTTTAATAAAGACATGTTTGATGGCATTTATGTTCCCTATTGGTTTAAAATTAAAAATATGCCTGTTGAGCTTATGCACAGTAAGGTTTTATCCCAAATTGGTGATAGAATAGGGATAATGTTGGGATTAGAACTTAACCTATTAGATTCATCTAATGTTAATATTCTGATTCAAACAACGGACAATTTCTCCTTTCCCAAGAATTTTAAATTTGAAACTAACCAAATTACATATAAACTAAGCATAGCTAAATACTATGGCAAAAATTTTCAAAAAATATGGTTAAGACCTAGGACTGATGTTAACAATACCATTATAGATTATACGATAGACCTCAAAACCTTTCTTAAGGAAAAATTTGATAATCTCAATAGAAAGAGAAATGAATGCAGGTTTCCTGTATTTCCAAAATCTACTAATTGCTCTCCTATAACGTCCTTTTTAGATGGAGGAGGGTTTGCTATCAACTATCAAAATTCAACAATGCTAGGAATCTAGCCTGAGACCTTAGATAATAAAACTAGCACTATTAATAAAATATCCAAACAATAGTTTGTTAAACTAATAGAAGACACGAGAACCATAATCCAAGAAGACAATGTTGTGACAAACAAATCAAAAAAAGCTTATAGGTATTCGGAGAAATTAATCTTAGAGCCAAAATTTAATAACATAACTAACTCCAAATCAATTAATAGAAACATGGTGTTCTCTGATTCTTCGGATGAAGAAACTAGTGATGTAGAGGATAATTATATGAGGAAACTCAAATTGATAAAGAAAATAATAGATGTAGATAAAGATACAATAATAGAGGATATTATTTCATATCATTTAGATGAGAAAGCAAAATTAGCAGCTTAGGAGAAATTAAATGAACATGACACCTTATTGTCTATAATGCATAAACAGAATACTCCCACCTAGCTGGAGGGTAAAGTAGATGAATGCATACTTACAGAAAATAAAAATTCTAATACTAATGATGATTTTAGGGAAGATATAGAGGAATATGAAACGGAAGAAATTAATGAATTTTTAGGTCTTAATAATGATGTTGATGATATGCTCATTCTCAGAGTCATGGATTCTTTGAGTGAAAATATCTTAGCAGAAAACCAACCCCTAGATTATGGAGAGGTAAGTAAGGAGGTAAGAAACTTAGGACTTGCTATATCCTTTATTGGTAAAGTGCTCCCTGCCTTCCCAAAACAGACTAAAAAGAGGGGAAGGAAATCTCTTAAAGAATTATGACAGAAGGCTGGAGGGGCTTTGGGACAAGTTAAGATCACATATATTATACATGATGGGAAGGGGAAGAGCCTTCCCAAGGCACCGTGAAAATAATATCATGGAATGTTAGGGGCTTGAGCGCCACTAACAAACAGCGCCTCCTTAAGAGAAGTTTAACTTCTCTAGAGGCACAATTATATTTAATACAAGAAACCAAGCTAGGAGAGGAAGGATATACTAATCTTGGGCGTAAACTAGGAATATGGGAAATTAAGGGGGAGAATTTGGTAGGAGCTTCTGGAGGATTAGCCTTTATATGGAACCCAAGGTTCATTTTACCATTTTTTATCATTTCTAGGCCCCAATGGATGGCGGCAAAGATTAAGAATTATAATACTAATGCAGAATTCACCATTATTAATATATATGGACCAAAGTTCCTTCACGAGAAATGAATAGTATGGCAAGAAATCGATACTTTTATCCAAACCAACCCAAATCTGAACTTTATCCTGGTAGGGGATTTCAACTCAATCCTAGACCCTAGAGAAAAATTAGGTGGTTTCAAAGGTACAACTCTGACAATGTACAAGTTTAAGGAATGGATACGAGTCATTAATGCAATGGATATTCCATTTGATAATGGATTGTATACCTGGTCAAATAAATGAATTAACTCGAAACTAATCAATGAGAAACTAGATAGATTTATTTTTATAGGTGATCTAACTAATCTGAAAGCTAATATTAAAATAAGCATTGTTGCACACTCAAGATTTGATCATTTCCCAATTAAGTTAGAACTAATAGAAGAACTAAAACCAAAAAATAATCCATTTAAATTTGAAAAAATGTGGCTTAGAAATGAAGAGTGCATACTCAAAATTAAGGAATGGTGGTCAGAAAAAAGTTTCAAAGGTTCTAAAACTTTCATCCTAAATGCAAAACTGAAATATCTAAAACATAAGCTAATAGAATGGAATAAATCACAGTTTGGAAAAAATTTTGAATAGAAGGAGGAATTGGAAAAGGATGTTAAAGAACTTAATGAGGTTATTATCAAAGACGAGATGAATGTGGAAACATATAATAAAGAGAAGAAACTCTTAGGGGAGTATCAGGACATATTAACTAAAGAAGAATTATATTGGAAACAGAGATCAAGGGAAGTATGGTTAAAAGGAGACAAGAACACAAAAAAATTTCATAATAGTTCAAAAGATAAATATAACTAGAGTTAGAAAGGATAATGGTACCATTATAGATAATCCTGAAGACATAGCAGAAGAGACAGTTAGGTATTTTGAGGGAATGTTGAATAATTATGAGGGATCGAACAGAACAGCCCAAATTGAAATTTTAAATAACATTCCATGTTTAATAACAAGGGAGCACAAAAAAATACTAAATGCTAAATTCACCAAAGAAGAATTTGAAAGAGATTTGAAACAACTCCACCCTGACAAATCCCCTGGGCCTGATGGTTTCCCCAACTTCTTCTTTCAACAATGCTGGCACATCATAGGGGATGAGGTTGTTGCGGCATTAGAAGGTATGCAAAATTCAGGAAGGATCCTTCAAGAAATTAATAACACCTTTATAGCACTAATTCAAAAAAAAATTAATCTGGAAGGTTTAGATGATTATAGACCTATCTCATTATGTAACACAATTTATAAATTATTAACTAAAAAAATAGCAAATAAACTTTAAATGTTTTTACCCATGATTATTTTGGAGGAACAATCAGGCTTTATTCCAGGGAGATCCATATTAGATGGAGAAATATTAGCACAAGAGATGATACATACTATCCAACATAACCATAATCCAAGTATGCTTATAAAACTTGACATTACGAAGGCTTATGATAAAGTAGATTGGCGATTTTTATGCAAATGTTTGGAAACATATGGTTTCTCTAAACAGTGGATAAACCTAATTTTTGAATGCATATCAGGAGCTAAGATGTCGATCATGGTGAATGGTAATCCTATGGGTTTCTTTAATATGACACAAGGAATTAGGCAAGGGGATCCTTTATCGCCTTTTCTTTTCGTCATTATGGTTGATGCATTAGGTAGAACACTTACTAAAGAAAGAAATGAAAACCTAATATGTGGTGTCAAGATTATAGAGGGCTTGGAAGCATGTACACATCAACAATTTGTTGATGATAATCTCCTTTTCAATCAAGCTAATGCTAGGGAAGCTGATGCATTCAAACAAGTACTTAATCTGTACGCCTTAGAATAGCACATTAATAAAGAAAAATCTGAGATATACTTTCTAAACACGTCTAGAGAGGATCAACTAAGGATTAGTAGGATTTTAGAACATAAAATAGGGGAATTTTCATGCAAATACCTTGGATTGCCCTTAGATAAAGGAAACAGATCAACCAACTTATGGAATAAGGTCTTAGAAAATATTGACAAGAAAGTTGAATCTTGGAAAGGAAAGTGGCTAACAAACACAGGGAAAACTACAATGATAAAATATGTGGTTTCAGCTATACCCATTTATCAAATAATGTGTCTAAGTCTACCAAGAGGAATAGAGAAGGATATAAATAAGAAACTAAATTTTTTTTTTTGGCAAGGCCCAAATGACAAAAAAAGACTAGCATTAATAGCTTGGGACAAAATATGAAAACCTATAGAGGTTGGTGGACTAAATGTCAAAAACATTAAACAACAAAACCTTTCTCTTGGGGCTAAATTAGTATGGAAAATGTATATAGACCCGAAGGCAAAGTGGGTTAAAACACTAAGATTTAAATATTTAGATGGCAGAGATCCTCTAAGTATCTTCAGACACCATTCTCCTCCTAAACGCTCTAAGACTTGGAACTTTATCCTGGAATGTAGGGAGATCATCACTAAAAATATTATGTGGGATATTGGGAATGGGAGTGATGCTCTATTTTGGGAGGACTCTTGGAATTTCTTCCCCCCCCCTTTGCAACATTCTCAATAATGATCTAGAAATCAATACGGTGAAACAAGCTATAGGTGTTCATGTGAATGATTATATAGAGATAGAAGGTGATAAACCAGCTTTAGGGTGGAAGTGGAAATCATTTGACAACCTTGGTATTTTAGAAGCCTTTAAAAATAGAGTGGAACAAGCCATTTCTAATAGGAGTATAAATCCATCTATGGATTCTGATAGAATTATATGGGCCAATTCCAAAAATGGGGAATACAACACAAAGGTAGGTTATAAATCTTTGAACCCTGTAAAAAAAACTCTAACACCTTTACCTATTGACCTATGTTGGAGTAAGCTTTGTTTACCTAAAGCCGGTATGTTCACTTGGGCTGCTACCCAACATAGGATCCTGACAGCTGAATGGTTTCAAAGAATAGGATATAATGGGCCCTCAAGGTGTGTTTTTTGTGAGAAGGAATGTGAGTCTATTGACCACATTTTTACTAATTGTGATTATGCCTACAAATGCTGGATGTGGCTAGCTAAGAAGATGGAATGGAAAATGGTATTACCCAATAATCTGATGAACATTCTTATAGCATGGCCTTGATGGAAAGAATCTGGTATGTTTAGTAAGATTTGGGTCATTGCTCCTTCCATAATTATATGGGAATTATCAAAGGAAAGGAATAGAAGGATTTTTAAGGATAAAAAGATAGATCTTGATCAATTACTCAAAAAAATAGAGGTAAGTATAGTAGAGGTGGTAAATAACCATAATATGAATGGCCGGAAGGATATGGTTTTTTCCCACTATGATGAGAGAATACACAAATTATGGTATGGTCTTAAAATACCTCCCTTTTTTGGACAAAGTAATATAGATAAAGAGGCTTTAAGACAAAATTGTAAATGGATACCACCTACAGAGGGATCGGTAAAGTTAAACTTTGATGGGGCATCTAAAGGTA
Source organism: Thuja plicata (assembly GCA_018584345.1). Lineage (NCBI taxonomy): Eukaryota > Viridiplantae > Streptophyta > Pinopsida > Cupressales > Cupressaceae > Thuja > Thuja plicata. Next base: position 229,922 of record MU226750.1, read on the forward strand.
ACCTAGGTAAAGTAGGAATTGGGTGATGCATTCATGACGAATTAGGAAATTTTATTGCATCCAAAGCTAGATGTCTAGGAATTGCAACCAACAATGAAGCTGAAGGTAATGCCCTGATAGAAGGCCTATTACTTTGCAAAAGGTTAAATCTAGAAAATATAGAGATTGAAGGTGACTCTGCTTTGATCATCAATGGTATAAGAATAGGTTGAACACAGAATTGGAAACTTAATGGATTAATCAAAAGAGCCATAAATATACTAACCCTATTCAAGCAATATACTATTAATCACACCTATAGATAAGGTAGCAAAGTCGCTGATTTCTTAGAAAATAGGGGAGCTAAAGGAAGGAATGAAGAATCCATAGGAGGATAAACATAGAATAAGTAGGAAGGAAGGAAGCTATAAAATAAAGTAAGACAAAAGACCGAATACATTAAGAAGAAGAAATAAATATTAAAAATATAAAGCAAGCAAAGAAACTAGCAACTTGAACCCTATGCAGTTCTAGGAATAATAAAATTAAATAAGGAAGACAAAAAAAAAAGGAGATATGAAATGATTTGGGAGATAGAAGACCAACTGGCCTATGCACTAATGTTTAACCTTTAGCTATATATTGAGTATCGGTAGTATGTTTAAGATGAGGCTAGCTAGCAAGAAGGAAAATGGCTACTGCTGTCAAATTACAATGCTCTAATCCTCAGCTAGGCTTTGATGGCAAGATAACACTAAGGAGAATTAAGAAGGTTATGCTTGATACTCATGATATAATTGTAAGAGCGGTATATATCATCCTAGGTAGCGAATACATAGAACATGATAACTTCTATAGGGTTAACTCAGATATTCCTGCAATGTTCATTGCTTCAGCCCTACATGCAGACCTAAACATCAAGGATATTGGGACACTTTGCAGAAGAATCTTCAAGAGGCAATATCTGGTCGACTTAGGGAAGGTAATGGCAAGCATTAAAGATCTGACAATACCAAGGCCAAGAGACTATCATCAATATAGGGGTGAGTGTAATAATATTCAAACTTATCCTATATTGCTGATTGCAGACAGAAATAGGTTCATGGTAGAAATGCCAACCATCTCAAGAAATCTGGATTTCTTATTCACCTATAAGCTTATCAGAACCACACAAGATCCGGGTTGGCTCAATAAATTTGTAATTGAGGATGATGTTGGATTGAAAATCCATTATGATGAAATGTATGAAGATGATTAATACAATGATGTGATTGATTCAATATGATGATAAGATATCAAGGAAATAATAAGAATATTACTCAAATAGGAAATTTATATAAATTTCTATTTGGATATGAACTATTTCTCGTTATTCCTATTTAAGCATACATGTTTGTAAGGATTCCCATTAAGTAATATAGTTTAAGGTCAAATATAAGAGAAATTAAGGGGGAAAGTATTATGAGATGGCCTGACCAAATTTTTGGAATATCAACTGAGGAAAGATAAAGTAGATAGGAACGACTTCACAATATATAACTAATCTTAGGAGATGATAATTCCAGACATGGACAACTCATAGACTTACAGGATTAAAAAGAAAGCAATATAGCCTGGAAAATATCAGTGTTAATGCTTAAAAATGAAACTTAAGGATATGATTTCGTTAATTTCATAGGAAAACAGAGAGTATCAAAACAGACATGAACGATGTTAAGGTATACAGGGAATTAGAATATGAGTATAAAATTAAAGAAATATGCTTTGAATATCCTTATATACAAAAGATCATATTAAATCAGTAAAATATATATATATATATATATATCAATAGACATATATATATATATATATATATATATATATATATATATATATATATATATATATAGATATATATATAGGAATGTACAGAAAATTGGTTGACTCGATAAAATAATAACTAAGGTTCATTTAGATTGCGAACTCTTAACTATGAATGGAACGAACAAGAATAACCCAAAGTTGAATGATTTAATAAAGCTGATAGGGATTTAAGGAATCATTGAGAGTCTTATTTAAGAAATATGGGAGCTTAAATAGGTATTAGGCTAAGCTGGCATATGAGATGATATGAACTATCTCATATTTCCTTTTAATAAACGAATGAGGAGTGCACCTTTATGGTGTATGGTGATGAGCGTGAACACAGAAACAATTATGATAATAGAGACTGTAGAGGAAATTTATACAATCAGTATAACAAAATGGGTAGGTATAATAATGATGGAGAGTTAAAATGTATAAGAATGGACTTATATTAGATAAATGGCTCTTAAGAGATAATAATTGCACGAGTAATGATAGAATCTTAATAAACCTAATAACTGTTCAAAAAAGGCAAAAAAGGAAATGATTGCGTAATATATGGGATTTCACTAGGAAGTAATAGTTATTAGACTTATAAATTAAAAGGAATACCAAGGAATCTCTCAACTTAAAGTAATAATTAGTAGGAAGGGTATATGATTAAAACAATAGGAACTTTAGCCTCATGAAATCATGATAGCACAGAAATACACAAAGGTGAGTTACCATAAAAATGGCAGAATGGTGGGATCATTAATAGATTATAATTTAAAAACCACATGGACGATAAAATGAAAATGAATATGACAGATGCTAGCTAAATGTAATGATGTATAAAGGAGGAAGAAACTGAGAAGCTATATACTACTTAGGAAACAATATTTACACCAACACCAATACTGATTTAAACAATATAGAGGTAGGTAATCTTTTCTGGTCTATAGGATCTTCTAGGATGTTTACTAACATAAGAACCTTTCATATCAAGATGTCCTGGGACATGGCGTTTCTGGCCAAAATTACGCTAGAAAGATGGAACAAAATCCTATTACCCATGGACGATTTGGCTAGAAGGGCAATAGAAAGGATTATTTGGGACACATATTATGACTACAGCTTCACAATGCGCACTAATGGGAACATTATTGGAATGTTTATATCATGTATGCTGAGAGTTGGCTATACAAAGGCAGAAACTATAGTGCTAAGTAAGAAAGTCTTCTTTAGAAAAATACTGAAAGGTTTGGAGAATGTTGTTAGAAGCATAAATTTTAATCATATGATTCCATACCCAGAAGACTATATGAATGCAGCAATAGGACAACTGGAATTTGATGGCAAAATCAAATGCAAACCTTGTCTAATAATCAAAGATATAGACATCTTTGATGAGAACTGGGAACAGGTTAAAAGAAATGTCAACTTCTTGGTTACTTGGAAGCATGTGAAAGAAGAAATAGAGCCAAACTGGCTCATTCAGTATTTCAGGGCAGAAGGTTTCAGTATCCCTATGACGGTTGACAAGTTGGATATGGATCAAATCCAAAACAACCCACCACTCTTTATCAAGAAAGGCTGGATGAGCCGAACTCCTAAAGCTAAAGATGGACAAAAGAGTGAAGAGGACTCAGATGAGGAAATAATGATCATTAAAAAGGAGTAAGAGAACCAGGTCAATCCAGGGCAGTTTTTTGTTTGCTAAAAGTGGAATTTAAATAAATCTGTACAGGAATGCTTCCTTTAGACCTTATAGGAAAGGTTAGATAGTATAAATATGGATATAGACAAGTATATAGATGTACAAAGACTTTGGAAGATATTATATGAAGTAAGATATATAAGTAATATGTTATGTATATATTTCTTAACAAGTAAACAATGTTGTTGCAGAGATAATGTACATGCACTAATATATATATATATATATATAT
>MU226750.1:246253-271036 GCA_018584345.1 Thuja plicata
CTCTAAAGATTCAATGATTCAATATTAGCATCTATCTAATTTAGATGATTTAATATTAGTATCTATCTAATATTAACCTTTATCTATCTATTTAGAAAATGTTTTATCTAATAATTTATAATATTTTGATGTTAGATTACAATATATAGTAATTTAATAATTATCTAATATTAACATCTATCTAATTAAAAATCTCATTTAGATTATCTAATATTAACATCTATCCAAGAATATCTATCTAACTATCTATTTAGAAGATGTGACTATTTTTTTCTTGTATCTTAATTAATGGAAAAAAGTTAAAAATGAATCAATGAAAAGAGACAATAACCTTATTGAAAGATTTTTCTAATTTGGTCCCTTAAATCTTGGACTTTGTTATCCTTCTTCAAAATCCTTACTCTAAGAAATCTGAGTTTTATTTTGGATAAATATGGTGTTATTATTCTAATTATTAATGCATAATTTTGTTTTTTAAAACAAAAACCCATTTGATTAGATTTATATTAAAAATTTAAGCTAAAATTTTTATAATGATATTTTTGATGTTAGTGATTTTAACTATTCAATTAAATAAGATGAATGTGTTGAAGATGATATTTTTGTAATTTCAACTAAGAGTGCGATAATCTATATAATCATGTTGAAATTTTATTTTTTTAAATATTGTTTAACAGTAAAAATATATTTACAGTTTATCCATATTTCAATTTTAATATTAAATTTAAACTTAAAAAATTAAATAATTCTTTATCTAATTCAACAAAACTATTTTTCATTGGTGCCCCCATTCATGTCAGAGCCCATGCCAAGGCCTAGGTGCTTTTCTAGTCGGGTAGGTATAACAAGATCTTTCATTCCTTGCTCTTCATAACCAAGGCCACCTCCTATGTAGTTCCATTTTTCTGTCACTAGTTTGCGATTTGCGGGGTACTTATCTTTGAAGTAATTAAGGCGATGTGTCCTTGGGTGGTGGATCTTTATAGAGCCATTGGTTGATGTTTGGTGTCATTTCCTAGCCAGTCAAAGTACCCTTTGAAATAAAAGTGGTAGGACCAAATTGTAGCGCATTGGTTGTCTCTGGTTCTATCTTTCTTAGATTAGGTTGGCGGCCTTGAGTGTGTGGATCAATTGGCATTCCTCCGACTGCGAAGGCATCAAATAAAATATACTCATCACAACCTTTGTTGTTGATCTTGACCATGGATAAGGTGGAAGAGAGGATTTTTTCTGGGTTAGAATGGGTTCAAGATGAACTGGCAACAGAGGTGTCAATATTGATCCCAGGATAGTGATTGGAATGTGGAAAGGATGTTTCCAACGCATTGCAGTATGCAAAGGGCTTGAGATCTACGCGGTTGGTGATCTCAGTACCATTATATGGGAATTTGATGCACTGATGGTAGGTGGAGGGGATGACTTGAATATAATGAATCCATAGGCGTCCAAGGAGGATGTTGAAGGGAAGGTCAAGATCAACAACATGACATAATGTATCCTGGATAACTGGGCCCACTTGAATGGGCAATGATATGGTGCCTTCAGAAGTACACTCTAGATTTTCATATGCCTTTATTGTGATGACATCATTTGTTATATCAGCTTTAGTACAATCCAACTATTTTATGAATTTTAGAGTACACAAGTTTAGGGCCGAACCATTATCTATCATGACTCATTTAATGGAAAAATCTTTAACCATGACAACAATATGGAGTGGGAGATTATGATCAATTTCTTCTGAGGGTACGTCTATTGATTTAAAAGAGACCCCACAAGATGTAAACATGTGTCTGACAAGTTTCTAGAATTCAGTGGGGTTGATGTTGCTAGTAACACGGGATTCTTACAAGGCTTTATTGAGGATCTCTTGATAAGTGGGTGAAGTACGGAGGAGATCCAGGATGGAAAGTTGGGCTGGAGTATTCCCTAAGTGTTCCAAAATGTTGTATTGGGTCCCAGCAGATGGGGCGGGACTGGCGCCTGCAACTGTTATCCTACCTCTACGAGTGGTGATTGCACGTTGGTTATCGACACCCTTGACATGGATGACATTGACGGAGGACTAAACTTGGGATATGCAGCCGATGAGATTATCATAGTTGATATATGCATTTGTATAATCCTTTCTGTTGGCATTTTCTCCTTGCTTACCCTTACCCTGATCAGAGGATTGAGTAGGATTATCTGGGCCTTTACCTGAAGTGTATGTAGGAAATGCTTTTTGATAAATTTTAAGGCCTGCATTTGGCGATGGTTGGGAAGGAGAGTCCACTTTGATCTCCTTGTGGTTAATGACATCCTGAATATAGTGTTTTCACTTCATGCATTTGAGGGTAGTGTGTCCCTTAACACGATGGTAATCACAGTACTCATTGTCTTTATACCAATCTAGTTTTGGTGTTGAGTCATCAAATGGTTGCATCTTGGGATACATGACTTGGTTAGCTTGAACCAGCTTGCAGAAGATGACATCTATGGGTTCACCCAAAGGGGTAAATGTGCATTGTGGCATATTCAAAGTGTGACACCTTTGTTGTCCATGTGGGACTGATATAGCATTTTTTTGATTCATAGGACCTTGATAGTTGTGTTGATATGATGTCCCCAGAGGGGGATAGATAGTCGCACCTTGAGGGTGCATGTTTTGCTAGTAAGTCGATTGGGGGTACACAAGATTGGGCTATTGATACATGGGAGGAGGTTGAGGATACATTGGTGGTGCTCACTGATGAGTTTGGGTAGGTGCATTAGGGCTGGCTACCACAACCTGAACGTGTTTGGTGTCAGTGGCTCCATCAATTACCGCGTTCTTGTTCTTATTCCGGTATCGTGATAAATCATTGTTATGTTTGTCAAGCTGGAATTCTTTGTAGTGCTTGATGACACCCTCTTCTACAAGACCTCACTCAAGATCCATGCCTTTGATTCTGATGTCATGATAAGTTTGTATACAGTTCATGTGCATGTGATAGGCAAGCTTGGGATGGAGGTTGTTGATGAATATTTTGATAAGGTGTTGCTCGGGGGTTTAATAAGACAACCTTGTAGTAAGCCCTTGCCAGCGCTGAAGGTAACTGGCCAGGCTTTCTCCTCCCTTTTGTTTGGAATTGCATAGATCAAGGAGTGAGAGCTCATTTTCATCATTATGTGTGTACTGGGCCACAAACTTTTCAGATAATTATGTGAAAGTAGAGACTGTGTCATAAGGGATTTTGTAGAACCATTTGAGAGTAGTTCCCCCTAAGCTCTTGGGAAATAGTCTCATAAGGAAATTATCGCTATATGCCACTTCTTGACATGCCATGTAGAATTCTTTCACGTGGCTCATAGGATCTCCCTTCCCCTGATATTTATCAAATTTGGGTGTCTCAAAGTGCTTGGGGAAGGGTATGGCAATGATAGATCAATCAAATGGACAAAGACACACCTCTTAAAACTTGAATGTTTTAGCCTTTCTCCCAGCTTTTAACTCCTTGAGAGCATGCTTCATTTCCTCCCATTCATGATTGATTTGTGGGGGAGGATTGTTAATTGTGATTGCAAGGTTTCCTTGAACCTGATATGGATCGAATGGTGAATATGGAGGATTTTGTGAGGGATATTGTGGTGTTTGATATGATGGTTGCTGGTCAACATATATGGGTTGTTGTGGTGGAAGTTGCGGTTGAGGGGAATATTGCAGTTGACGAGGTATCGGTGCTTGATAAGATTGTCGCAACTGCTGGAAATATGCTTGTATTTGATGTGGCATTGGATAGGTGGGATGAGCTTGTTGCACACCTGTATGGTGTGGAGGATAATTGTTTTGTGGTGGGATGCCCTCAATGGCTGTAGCAAGGTAATTGGTGTTATTGGGGACATTGAATTGTTGTGGAGGTGGAATGGTTTGTGACGCAGAGGAAGATGGAATGGCTTGGTAGTTGGTGGAAGGATTTTTTTGTTGCTGCATGGATCGAATGAAAGGATTAACAAACTATTGTGGTGGTTGTTCCATGAGGGGATTTTCCCCTTGCATTTGTGGTTGTGGCTGCTGTGTAGTTTGGCTGGTGGGTTGTGTAGCTGTGAAGGGGCTGATTTGTTGCTATTGTGATTGGGATGTGAATGGATTGGTGATTTGATGTTGCGGTTTTTGTTGCTAGGATGGGTACTGGATGGATTATTGCTGCTGAATAGGTTGTTTCTTCTGTTGGATTGGTTGTTTTTGTTGCTGGATTGGTTGGTGTTGGATTGGTTGTTGTTGTTGGATAGATTTTTGTTGGATTGGTTGTTGTTGTTGTTGGATAGATTTTTGTTGGGTTGGTTGTTGCTTTTGTTGGATAGGTTGGATGGGAATTTGGAGTATGACAAAGGGATTCGTAGATGGTTGTTGCATGGGGAGATTTGGGTTGAACATCGTTTGAGGTAGAACTGTTGGCATACATTGTGATTGTGTTGCTAGTGGAGCGGGAAAAGTGGACCTCTGCAGAAATAAGGGTTGGTTATATGCATTGGTAGGTGGCATGCTTATGATGAAGAAAGGAAGAATAGGCATGCAGACCTGGGTGCTTTGATGCTGCCAACTAGTTATTGTACTCTGAATACGCTGAGTGAGAATGGGTAGAATGGTGGTTTGTTGAGTGCTGACCGGTGGTGGTGGAAAGTGTATGACAAATGTTGGGATTGCTTGTGAAAGAGGAGCGACTGTGGCTTAAGGAGGTGCCTGCATAGCGATAGGGGGTATTATTTGTTCTTTTGATGTTGCATCAGGAGGTCGGGCTCCCAAGGTAGATGAAGGTGTTGTGTGCAGGATGGAGGGTGGAATGGAGGGATGGACTACTTGCGCGATAAGAGTTCCCACCTGTAGGGCTCGTTGAAGTGTGTCACAAACTTCATTTATGGTGGGAGGATAACCTTCCGCTAGAAGTACCATAGGTCGTGTGACAAGTGTGGGTATAATCCAAGGTGGGAGTTGAAGTCCTTGTTGTTGAATGTCCAAGAGTACGTGATTGCTGTTGCATCCACTCATGGCATTTACCATGTGGACATGCGCTGGATGGTTGATAAATGTTTCCATGGTACTCAGGGTGGGAGTCTCATTAGTGTCTACCCAGATGTACTCAATTTGATCATTGGGATGAGGTGCATAAGTAACCATGGTGTTAGTGTTGTCAATCATGGGATTAGATGAACTAGTAGCAAGATTAGGATCCATGTTCTTCCTCTTCTTAGTGGCTCGTGTGATAAGTGGCATGAAATGACTACCCTATGGGGATATGAGATGCAAAATGTAATGCAAGGATACACCTAGGAAGCTAAGGATGATGATGCTAGGATTAGGATGCATTTAGGATGATGAATATGCTCCTAAGGACTAAGGACAACTTGGTGTAGGCACAGATTAAGGCTTGCTTTCCCTAATGTAAGATCAAGTGGATATGATTGTCTACCTAAGATAGAATTGTGGTCTTTGGCAGACGAGATTCCTTGTTAATGTGAACCAACCTTTTGATCAAGGTGATGAGGTTGCAAAAGACAAAGGGGATTATCCTAAACAATGCTTAGTTTGAGGACATTCAAAGATGGGGTTTGATTAAGATGTAGGTTCTAAGCAACTCAAAATGGGATGTAATACCAAGTGACAGATGTGATCAAGGATGCTTTGGATGATGATTATGATGATGCTAGGCTAATTAGGATTGATTGGATTAATGTAGGATTATGCTTGGATGAGTGTGTGATGTGTTCCTAAAGATGACAACTTAAGGGAGGTCCTAAATTGCAAGCTAAATGAACTTAAGAAGAGGAGGAACTTTCATTTATCATGGTAAACCAACTAGTCATATTGCTCAAATCCAACAAAAGTAGAGTTTAGACGATATTTTCCCATGAAACAAGCAACCTTGTTGTTGTAGATCACTTTGTCAAATTCTTCCCATTTATGAATCTCTTGTTTGATGGAATCAATGATGTGTTGGTACTTGGCAGCCTCTCGGGTTGTGTTTTTCTGTTCTCTTTGCACGGCTGGTAACGAAGCTTTTACCTTCTTCTGCTTCTTGGAATCGGTCATGTCCTATAAATAGATCTGATCTTGGATGAATAGTTGGAGGTTTTAGGACTTATCTCATAAAAGACCATATTCTAAAAATTAGAGCCCAAGGTAATATTTGCAAAGGGACGTTGTCTTGATAATTTGGAAAAAGTTTGATCTTGTTCTGATTTTCAATAGATTTGTTCCATGGCAAGAACCAATTTCAACATAGTCAAACCAGAAAAGAACAAGCATGTGCCTGAAAATAATATGACAAGGGACAAACCAACCTTGAAGGATACAAGCACATGACAATTTTGAATGTTGGGTATTTTGTTTGTGTTTTTGGATTTTTGCAAATGTTGTTCAAACACTTCAAGCACACATCTACCTAAGGAATTAGCTTCAATGAAATATTATAGACCCATTGCTTAGTAGTCTGATAGCTCACACAACAGTGTCACCCACGAAAGGGCGCCTATGTTTTTTCCTTTTTCCAAGTATTGTTGTCATGCTATGAAGATCTATTTCGCAACACAATACCTTGGGACACATATGATGGGGATCTTGGAGGGAGATTCTTCCCTCCCCTCACACTATAATAAGTCATCGTTTGGAGGTGAATCGGGTAGCTTCTATGCCTAGAGTTTTTAGTAAGTGTCTCCATTTGATTATATCCTCTATGTCTGCGCAAGCACGATTCAGGCATATAGCCCCATAGAGCGTCTTGACAAAAGTGGTCACGTAAACATGATTGAGACTGTGAGGCCACACTTAAGATAGACAAGAGCTTAGTATAAGCTCAAATGCCAATCGACTCCTGAGGCTTTAACCCCAAAGAGTAAATTTGATTTAATGTGAGTTAGAGTGGTGTGACTTACACCTTGTTCTCATGTAGGTCATTCTCGGGAGATTTTTTCCTCGACTGATAGGCCCATCTAAAGGATTAATCTAAAATTCATGGATTGGCGATCAGAGGGGTCTAGATTTCTGACTTTCCACAAGGGGAAAAGAGCATAGTCTCCTACCCAATGTCATTTTCTCCTAAACATTCAAGAAAAAGTTTGTTCTTTCCCAAAAAGATTCAATTGTTTAACACAAAGAAAGTGTGTCTAGGTTTTTGATCTTCCCAAAAGGGAAGAGAGCATAATCCCCTAACACATGCTTTGGATTAGACAAATAAATCTAGCTAATTATGCTATGTTCCTAAAAAATATTAACACAAACACAATCGTTTGGTCAATTTTGATGTGAGGAAACCTGTAAGACAAACATGAGTAGTTTTGAAGTTGTGTCTTTGACAAGCGGTGCTGCAAAACAACTGGTCAGTAGTTTCAATTTAACCCTTTGGCAAGTGTTGAAAATATAAAAAACCACTAGACAATTGTTAGCAAATGATGAAAACAAATTTGATAGAGCATAGACGCCAATTCAGGGTGCAGACGCCGGTTCTTGTTTTAGCCTAAAAATGATAGAATATAGAAAAATAGGCCATAAACATAGAAAACCAGTAAGTTGCTATACCATTCGGAGATGCCGATTTGTGAAACGTAGACGCCAGTTAAACGCAAATGCCAGTTTGTGAATCACAAATGCTGGTTCATGAACCAACATTTATGCAAATGTCGTTGTACCTACACGCACAAAAAGATAGCAAGAGATAGCAAACAAAGTTAATTTTTCCTTCTTTTTAGTCTTTAATCTGATCAAATTTACCCATTTGAGACTATCCAAACAACTAAAAGATATTTTTCTTTAATATATTATCAAGATTTGTTCCCTTAGTAAAATTTTAGCATTATAACTGCTTGTTAGATTGATCTCTGCTAAAAAAATAGAAAGCTAAAATATTAAAAAGCAGTGGGAAAACCAAAAATCTTGATAAATAACAACTAATGTTTTGGAAAAATCTCAAAATTAATAAGGCCAGGCGGAGATGCCAGTTAAGGTCGTAGACACTGGTTCTATGAAGACGCTGAACAGTGGTTCATAGAGAACTGGCGTTTGCGAAGACGCCTCTGTGTAAAACGCAGACGCTGGTCCGCGTGCTGGGTGAAATTTGAAGAAAGACAAGAAGTTAGATAATATTAGGGATGTGGGTCCCACCAAGCGTGCTAGAATGTAGTTTGAGGAAATCTTCAATCTATTGGGAGCAAGCTCAAACATAAAATGTTAGCCGATTAGCACATATAAATCATAGAATGAACAAGAAATATGAGAGATAAAAAATGAAGATGGGAAGGCCTCTATTTATAGAGTTTTGGGAGAGAGGAAGAGGCTTGGATGAAGTGACACTTATGTTGCATCCACATAAGGGACACATAGGTCTGAAAGGATGGCCAATTTTGAGTCAAAATTGGCATTTAATATTGAGTAGCTCAATATTTCCAAGTAGGAGACAAACTTGTAAGAAGAATTTAAGAGAAATGGGTGCCCATTTTGGAGAGAATTTCTCATTCTATTAGCCTTAAAAAGGTTAGGAATCACCATTTAAGCATGATCATAAGATAGTTAGGTGGGGAAATATGCTTAGGAAATGAGGTGATGAGAGTAGGGTAGGAATAGGGTAGGCTTAGGGTAGGTCTCTAGGTTGGGTTAATAGGTTCTTAGCTAGGGTTTAGATTACAATTCAAATTAAATTTGAATAAATCATGGTTTAGAAGAATTAGGAATATGGAGGATTTAATAAATGTAAATTTATTAAAAAGGGAATTTCATGAGACAAATTTATTTAGATGAAATACATTAGAATAGTATTTAAGCTATTGATAAATACTAGCAAATGAAACTATTTAATTGATTAAATTAAATAGTTAGAGGAATAAGAGGGAAAATAATATTAATATTTTTGGACGTCTACACATACATATCAATAGAATCATTATTACTTTAAATTTTATTATCCAAATTAATCAAAATAATAAATTTTATGTGCGTTGGATATGACCAAGAAGAATTATGCATTGATAAATTCAATCTTTGATGAGATTCCTCCATATATTTGGGTGAGGGTGTGGAAAAGGGAACGAAGTCGACATTAGATAACTTAGGAAAGGAAATACTTTGGGTAGAAAGCTCACAAGCATTTGAATAGTTTCTTCATCAATATTCTCTTGCACTATAATTTATTTTTCTATGTATCAAAATTGTGCAAATGAAGGTTTTAGATCACTTAACTTTTTTTCCTTTTAGATTCCCTTTCTCTAGGAGTGGAAGGATAAATGGAAGAAACTGCACTAGGTTAAGATATGGAGGATGTTGGACACTTTTCTCTATAGGATTTAGGGGGATGAGCTATGAAGATATGGGAGGAATAGGAGTATGAAGAATTAAATTTTTAGGATGCAAAGGTAGAACAACTATATCCATATCCATAGATGAGGAAGAAGTAGTTAAAGGGTTTCCTAAGGAGAAATAGAGATCTAATCGGCAGTTAAAGGGTTTCCTAAGGACAACTAGAGATCTAATTTACTTTGAAATCTTGATAGGATACAAAAAGGATGTCCTCATGAGGCCTCAAAAGTTAGGGTTTCCTAAGCCAAAAGTTATCAAGGATAAATTTACACACACACACACACACACACACACACGGGAAAAACCCTTTTAGATTAAAAAACCCACACTCCAAAAGTTACCCAATATATTATTAAAAAATGAACAACATGTTACAATATAATTATAGAGAAAGTTTCTTACAAGAGTATCACCAAAAGATATCTAGAGGCAACCCAAAAGCTATCAAACTCAAAGAATACATCATAATACATAATTTTAATAGAATGCCATCATAAAATGGGGTTTCCTTCTAGGGAAAGAAAAGCACACAAAATATCCACCGTTAGAATTATGACCTGATGATAAACAATCGAGATTCACAATGATAAATTATAAAGATAATTTTATTTCAAGATTAAAATTTCCCTTGTACCCCTAGTTAGTCAAGGGTCCAAAAGTTGCAAGGGGAGTGCCCCCTTGTAACCCTCTACATTATTATATTTAACATTTTATCTACAATGCCTTTGTTATTATATTGCAAGGCTATGGCACCATTTTCATGTGTATGTGTGGGTGCCTGCACGCATACATACATACATTTTTGCATGTGTGTGTGCACATAGACGCACACATACATGCATTTTGTGTGTGTGTGTGTGTGTGTGCGCGCGCGCGCGCGCGCATGCATGCGTGTCCGTGTGCGTGTGTGTGGAAAAGAGAACATGTCCATAGGTGAAAACTCCTTCGGGGTGTTAATAGATGAGGAGTTCAATCTATACTTTGGTTTTTATCTTGATTGAGGTAAATCTTTATGTTTCTGTTCTTAATTGTTTGCATCTTACTTTCTTTTATATCTTTTCATTTTTTATCCATAACATACTCTACCAAGGTCATCATGGTGAGCCTTGATAATACGTTTGTTGAGATATCTTAATTATTTGTCTATTTTTTTGTGCATGCATTAGTCGATCCTTCATTAATTTATTAAACTATCATTAGGTCCCTTATACCTTCATGCATATCATCATATTCCAAAGCAAATTTAGATTTCTTAATACATTTGAATGTTATTTTCAAAAAAAAAATATTAGCTTCCACTTGCCTAAAACTTCCACAACCTTTCTCTACCTAAATAGCCATGATAAAATATCATCTACTCTCCAAACTTTCTCTTGAACATTTCTTAGCCCCTCTACACGTTTCCATTTTGTACAAACCTTTATTTGATCCTATTTTTTGTTGAGAGCCCATCCATTTTCTTCCTACATTTTGGCCTTTTAAGAGGCACTATTATCCCTCACCATACTTAGCTCACCATTAAAATGCTTGAGACATATTAAAATTCAAAGTTCAACCTAACATTCTAAGCCAATCAACCAATTGATCAAGGAAAACCTTGAGTTGAAAAATGAAGCGCAACTTTTCACCATGGCCATCCCAGCTTGGTGTTCATGATTATCTTTTCTTTAACATTATTACTATACTTTTAGTGTCAACAACCTTTAGTTACGACAATACTTTAAAGTGGAGGAAAATACACACATCAAATCATCTTAACATCACTATATAGTAACAATTCGTCGTCTATTGATCTATAATTTAATTAGTCTAGTTCATCACCAAATAATTAAATACATATTATTAATTAGTCTAACCCAATGCCATACCTAATTAAACAATATTATCTCATTTCTACATCATATAATTAAATAATGATATTTTGCTTTTGTAATTTTTACCTATATTCCATCTACCATTTGTAGAAATAAATGCATTTCCTGCCTTACTTTTATGGTTGCACAAATAACTACAATCTTAGTCATACAGTTTAAAGGAGATCAAATTGAAACCTTTCATTTTCTTTTTGATCTACGAGAATCATTCTCATCTATTCTGAAATATCGATCTTTTACACAAATCCTCGCTAGGTATCTATCTTCTTGACCAAAAATCTATAAATTGACACATTATTTTATATAAATTGATTAACCATCTTCAATAGACACATAGTACAATGTACACAATAGAGATTTCCATTTAAGTTATGAATGCCAATAAACCCCAAGTTCCTCAAATCCTTACTAGGTATCTATCTTCTTGACCAAAAATCTATAAATTGACCCATTATTTTATATAAATTGATTTGCCATCTTCAATAGACACATAATACAATATACACTAGAGATTTCCATTTAAATTATGAGTGCCAATAAACCCCAAGTTTGAAACCTCTTAATAATATTGCTGCAAATTTTCAACAATCTCTACTGACTTATGTACTAAAACTTCTTTTCATTAAAGGAATATCATATCTCCTAGACATAATTATATCAATCTTTGAAAATTGAAGAACTTTTCCCTATCCATGATTTAATGAGATGCATCATGTTCTCCAACTCCCAAGAAAACTTTTTAAATGAGATGTCTATTCCATTAACTTCACAATCACTTGAAACTCATCATTTCATATCTTCATAAAAAGACCAGACCAAACAGATTCACCATCAACCAGCCGACACATTATCATTTTTTAATTAGAGATGTTCAAAACATTAAAACATTGTTAATAAAGATAAGCGCACTCATTATTTACTCCATCTCATTTTAAAAGATTTATTGAAAGTATACAGTCAATGTTGTCGTCTTTTTGAATTGGTATGCAGTTTTTGTTTTTTTTCTTGACTTTAGTACAGGCGACATTTAAGCTGGGAGTTGCTAAAAATTTATGTACTTTATTCAAATATTATTCTCTTTATTTAACAGTCAAAGCCATATTTCTATTGGGTGAAATTTGTTTAATCGAAATAGTCACCACTTTATGAAATGATCAGATTCTAAATCATAAAAGTGCAATTATTAATCTTTGTTACATTTGGTATAATCTTGTTACTGATATTTGAGGTTAACTTATGATTTATCATATTCTTAATTGTTCTTTTTTACTTCTCATATATGTGTGTGATTCAGATTATATTCCTGTCTTATGGATTTTAGTTTTTTTTCCCTAATATTTCATATTATATCAGTGGTACTAATATGAATATATCGCCACTTTTACCACAAAAAAAGTGCAATTATTAATTGAAGTGACAAGCTTTTTTTTTTTTGTAATATACAAAAAGTTATTTTCCTATATATCAAACTTTTTTTATTATTTTTCAATAAAAATTGAAAATGATGATTAATTATTTAACTGCTACATCAGTTTAATATATAAATAGAGTTTTTTCTAAATAAGGTGAACAATAATACTTAATCAATTCAAAATTGATCAGCTATGGACTATTAGCTATATTGCTTACGTTAAATTTGTTTTTCCTTCTTTATCTTGGATCTTCTATGTATATCTTGATCACGAAATCGGCAACTTACGTTTTCTTCTTCACACAGGTTACTCAAGGTGCTAATTGAAATATCCTTGCAAGCCGAACACTTCATGATGCAATGTCATTTTATCTCCACCACTTCAATAGCAACATCTTCCATCTCCCCATTTTTTTTCAGGTATCATCAATCTTTCAATTTTACATCTAAGATATTGAGAACTAGTTCTTAACTAAGCCATTATTTTTGTTTTTTATTTTATTTCCACTCCTATTTAATTCTTTTGTGTATGGTCATATACAAAATTGAAATATTTTATATAGTATACCATTTTCCTCCCAAATTGTCCTATCCACAGTTCTCATTTTTATAAAATGTATTAATAAAAAACAAATACCCAATTGAAAATTGTTGTAGAATATGATACTATATTATTGAATCTCCCCTCCATGAAAGCCCTAGGGCCCATGGTGTCCACTTCAAAGGCTGCTGCTTTCCACTCTTCTGAATTATTGTATATACAACTTAAAACTCATGTTACAAAAAAGATTGGTCTGCAAAAATCATGTGGGGAAAGCATGAAATAATCTTTCGTTGAAGCTTCTAAGGACAACTACTTTAATTGCATGTCGGAAGGTGGCAGCAGTGTCCCAATTCAATTAGTTAACAAGTCACTTTTAGAAGCTCTGTTTTTCATTTTTATGGTGTCTGAAAAGGCTGCATGCTGCCTAAAAGTTTATTTGGTGGAAAAATCAGAGAGTTGTTATTGACTGAAATGAGGGTCATAAGATTCCAATAATCATTATCAATCACTACATCACATCGTTCTTTAAAAGTTGAGCCCAAGCATTCACTTACTTCCACCCTGTCTTACTTTTTCAAGTTACTTTTTGTGGGGATTTCTTCCTTTTGAAGTTATAAAATAAGACTTTGCTTGATTCAAATACTCTGCAAGTTGGCTCTGTTTTTCTCTTTTACATCTGCAGAAAGATTTGCAGTATTTCTGAAAGTACCTGATTTTTTGGTTGAACTTGAAAGTTTCAGATTCATATACATATTATATATGTTTTGATGGATTTTAAATGGATTGCAGATGGATGTTTGTGTTCTAAAACTTTTTAAAATGTTTTTTTTTTCTAATAAAGATTATATTCTTTTCCTGATTTGTGGATTAGAAATGTAGTAGTTGGAATTCTACTATTATATGGAGTTTCATTCAAATCAGTCAATTGTGGGTTAAGCAATAAATAACTTTTTCCATCTGTTTTTTTTTAATATTATAATGGATTTAAAATTTTATTGTATTTTATAATAAAAACCTTTAAAATATAGTTATTTAACCATTAAATTTAAGTTTAAATAAAGATGACATAAAATAATTATTAAATACTTATTTTTATATTAATTATTATAATTATTTATTTGAAAGTTAATAATTACAAGGACATCATTCATGATATTCATGCAACAAAAACATCTTAGATAATAATGTGTTTCTTTTCATTTAATTGGTATAATCCAGTCTTAAATATAAATATTACTTTTTTTTAAAAATGTGTCTCTATTTAGATGAAAATAATATTTTTTCTTAAGCTTAATCTACAATAAGACAATAATATGTGTGCATACAAACATAAATGAGTAACTAATAGTTGAGGGAGTGATTAGTTTTAATTTAAATGTTAATTAATAGGAAATAAAATTTAATAGATGGGCATAAGTACTTAGTTGTACATTTGAATCTCTCTCATATGATAGTTGTATTAGATTGGAATAGGATCGTCTCCTCTATATTTGGTTTTCCAAGTCTAGAACCATTATGTAGTTTTGTGATTGTAATCTCTAACCACATTTTTTATTTGATTTTGGGATAAATATAACAAGTGCAATAAATGTAGAATGTACAAAAATGAATAAGGTATGGTTAGAATGTGGGGTACAATTGTAAATAAGGATAAGTGAAGGTTAGGGTAATGTATCTAAATTTAAACAAGATTATTTCATTTGTCTATCATTGCATTTAAATTTAAAATGCTTATAAAAGTAATTAAGCATCACGTAGATTTGTGAATTTCACCAATTGTATTTTTCCCACGCTTTAAGGTACATGCAAATTGTAGAATAATTATGAGTCTCAAAATATGTAGCCCTCACAAAAATCCATCCATCTAAAATGGGATATTGAACATTAAATTATACTTAGACTTTTGCAATTACCCAAATTGTACATCAAAAATTAGGTTGACATGTAAGCCTAAAGATGACCAATGCCACTCAAAGTATCTTTGTGATGTAAAATATAATGAATGGTGATGGTGACCGAGAATTCCTCCTTTTGTTTTACCCCTTTGCATGTATATTTCACACCAATCGACAACAAGTCAATTTGAAGCCTATTTAGTCCCTAAATTTAGTTCTTTCTCTACTATGATGAAACCACGTGTAATATTTAAGTGGTGCTTATAAAATTATTACGAGATATTTGGTGGCAATGTAATTGTAGCAAATCTTTTGAACTCAACGTGTTGATATTGGTACTTTTTCCCCCTAATATAAGAAAAACAAGAATTTAAACATTGATCTTATTGTATCTTCATCTTGTCCCTTGTCCCTTAGCTTTCCTCAAGACCATCAAATCTCTGGAATTTTTTTAAGGTTTATAGGTTTATAGGTTTGAGACTTGATTAAAAAGAGAAGGTTGATCATTTTTAGAGAATTTGTTCACCAGGATGCTCTATTTTCTCAACCCAAATAATTATTTCAATTATATTATTTCTTTTATATTAATAATTATTAATTCCTGCCGCCTACAGCAGGATATTATAGCATTCATTGCAATGCTACTGTTTATATTAATTGTCCAATTAGAACATTGTATTTTTCAACAACTTTTTGATTGATATAGTTTTAATATATTTAGAATTTTCTATATTGCAATACAAATTATTTATCTCTACTTTTATTGGTTGAATGTGGCTACATTAGTGGGTGAGACTTTTGTCTTTTATGGAGAGATATTTTCATTTTAGTTGTCCAATGATAACACTTTATTTTTTAACAACTTTTTACATTTATATAGTTTTAAAATATTTTGAATTTTCTATTATTAAATTTTGCTACTATTGTTTATAATATTATATGTGTAACTAATTAATTATATTATATATTAATATTAACTTAGTAATATCAAATTAAATTTTTAATTATATATTATACTAATATAATAAATTATTATATTCATAACAATGCATATGTAATAGAAATCTTAATTTAATTATTAATATTTAATGTTCAACTATAATTAATTATTATATTTTGTTATACATATTAATGATTATATTTACTTTAATGACTTATATTACATTTAGTTATTCTATTTAGTGGTAATTCTATAGGATATTAAAATTTAATTATATTATTTTCACTGTACGCCAAATATCTTAAGGCTTAATCTTTAGGACTTAGGCAGGAACTAGACGCTATGCGTCCTTGTTTCAATTAGTTATAAAATTTAAATCACACTTTTTTTTTCTCAATACTCTACAATTTTCTAGTAAATACAACTTTTTTTTTTTTTTTTTCTTCATTCCCCTACTCCCAAGTATTTCTTAATAGTTGCACACAAGTTAGAATCAAGTGGTAAGGCTTGAGGACTACAATCAACACAAATTTCTTGATTGTTCTACTCCAAATTGCTCTTGTCCTTAAATATGTGGTTGCAAGTTGAGCTTTTATTTATTTAGTTTTGGTTTAGCTTTAGCATTTAATTTGATGGTTAGTGCATTTTGCTAAATAGTTTATTTTACACTATCTATTATTATTATTTTATTAAGATCAACAATATAACAAGGGTCTTTACTCTTACACAACCACAACCCAAAGGCATCAAGAGATCAACAACACATTAACAAAGGTGTTGGCTAGTACAAGTCAAGGCCATAAACAACACACTATCAACAGAGTTACTAGCCCTCCTAAAAAAAGGTTTCTTAGAGAACAAGAGACCACAAACGACCGCTTACAACAAAGAGGCCAAAAATGACCATTAACAACACACAACCAACAACTCATAGAGTGGGGGCGGACTTACAAGGGGATTTTCAAAGGTTCCCCAAGCCTTCACATTGGGTAACAAAATGGTACCAAAGAAATAATTAGTTTTTTTTTTTAAATTTATTTTTTAAATATTAAAGATATTTGAGTTCAAAAAAATTATAAATTGTTTTAAATTTTATATATTAAAATATAATTATATGTCACTAAATTCAAATTTAAATAAAGATAATATTGATAAAATTATTATTATTATTTGTTTAAAAGTATCAATAATCACAAGAGAATATAATTCGTAGTACTCAGTATTACAAACATGTCTTAAACAAAAATGTTTTTCTTCTCATTTCAATAATATAAATAAGAATTATAAATATAATAATTAATCATTTTTTTTGAAATGTGCATCTATTTAAATGGATATAATAATTTTTCCTAAGCTTAATCTACCTAATCCAATAATTGCATACACACAAACATAAAATTAATATATTAATAATTAATAGTTCGGGGAGCAATTAGTTTGAATTTAAATGTTAATTATTTGGAAGCTTAGATGGACATGAGTACTTAGCTCTAGACAATAATAATTCTCATATGGCACTACATTTTAGATGTATTGGGATTGTAATTCCCTCTCGGATGACTCATGTGCATATTTGATAGGACATTATTATGGCATAGTTGTTATTGATGGACTCCATATTTATGTTTTACTTTGATAGTTTTAGATGATCATATGACTCGGACTTACATGATTATTGTTCTTTCATGATTGTATATGTAATTATGATTATCTCTTCAGTTATGGATTTTTATTATGAGACTAACCATAATCATATGATGGATTATGTTATGGATGTCTTGTATACTTAATGCTTTCATAAGTGCTTGTATCTCTGATATGTTTGTATGCCTAGGAGTGAGGTCGTAGTTACTCACCTAGTGAGATCCACACAATGTCACGACCCCTATCATCTGTTTGCAATGTATTCCTTATATATATGCACATGTATACCCACTCTATGATGCAGGCTTGTAAGTATCGGGCATCGACTTCACCTGCATTCATAGGTCTGAGTGTGCCCTCAAATCTTTGATGGTTGTTGTTGTGGAGATAGCACCAAGGCCCTTGTAAGTACCTTGTCATTATTATTTAGGATCATTAGATATTCTTGTTTAGTTGATTCACATCATCCAGGTTGGGCATAACTGTGATCTTTGTCAATGGTATTTTATTTTAATTTGTCATGATTATGTGGATCCATGTTTTGTTAGGATAGAGGAACAGTAAGAGTGGGGTTGAATTAGTGTTCTACTATTTTTAACTTTATTAATCAGATTCCATAAGTATAAACCAAAAGTAATAAGAAGCAATAAAATAACACACAAAGCATACATCAACATCATTATGACACCATGATTTTTATTGTGGAAACTTGGTTAATGGAAAAACCATGGTGAGGATTAAACCCACAAGTATTTATTCTAAAGAATAAACTACCCTATTAAAGGTTTTATATAAAAGGGGAATGCACATGCATTCAGACTTACAACCTAGATCTCACTACGCAAATAGGGATACAACCCTTACAAAAACTTACTATTTTAGAAATAGATCTGGACCACAGTCCAAAATGATGAACTAGGAATTAGCATCAACTATGCTTGTATAGTTCAATGTAAGCACAATACAAAAACTCTTCTCAAATTTCAATAAAACCTCTGATTAGTGATCCTTTGCATATACAACATATAACCAAAACATATCTCATCATCTCTATATCAAATCAACACAAAAAATTGATCTTATATATCCATTTCAAAAGATAATATCTTCACTGGTCGGCCTCCAAAGCATAATGTGTATTGTGTGAAGTGTCAAACAAATCCTCCTTCAAAATGTTATGCTAACATAAAAAAAATTCCATAGATCTCATCTACCATGTCGGCTCTAGAAAATTAAATTGATAAACCGATTAATAAATTGATCTGATAGGATCACTCAATGATCCACCGAACTATATCCTTGTTCTTTATTTACCGTCAGGAAGCTACTACACAAAGCATCATAACTTGATCATCCAATATCACCAATTATTGCAAACAAAGAATAAGGTAGATTATACCTCACTGAAGTTCCTCCTAGGTTCACATCCCAAAACTTCATAAATACCTATCTGTACTGAACCATATATTGTACCTATTTAGAAATACTTAGTCGATTCTATATCCAATCCTTCAGTAACTCTAAAATATAATAAGTGACCATGAGAAACATGTATAATTGTCATCAATGACAACATACAAGCCATTAAGAGTGGTGTCTCTTTCCAACAATCTCCCCCTTTGGCATCAAGATCAAGATGCTAAACTCCAACTGCTCACCATAAAATATCATATTCACCTATGCTCCCCCTGAGCTAGTCATCCATTTTTCACTCCAATCTCCCCCCTTTGACATCAATGGAAACACTTAGTGAAAAATGACTAGGTGTCAAAATCAAGATGCTAAACTCCAACTGCTCACCATAAAATATCATATTCACCTATGCTCCTCCTGAGCTAGTCATCCATTTTTCACTCCAATCTCCCCCCTTTGACATCAATGGAAAAGGTTGGAAATCAAAACAAAATTGATCTACCAAAATCCTATATATCGCCGAGTATACATAAGTATGTAATATATACTTATAAAATTTTGAATACATATGAGAAAGTGTTTCTCAGAGCACCAAAATCAATACCCCAAATTTTCTTTATGCTTACAATTAGTTGAATCTTCCCACAAATGGCATATGCAAGCTTCTCTGCAACTTCAAGATCTGATGCATTGCGATGAGAATAAGCTACCTCTACCTCCTTTAGGCCATTGAACAAGATATCCAACTTCATTATGTTTTGGCTTTAAAGTTCATTGATCCTCCCTTTCATCCCATCCTTCCCTACAATCAATGTCCTAATTTTTTCATTCAATGATGTAACTTGTACTGCATGACTAGAAGCTGAAGTTGTCAGGAGATTATATGATCTAGACAACTCACCCAACTTATCTTCATTATCCCTTATGATCTTCTCAATATCATAAATACACTTAGGGTAATCAATACATTCTCTAAAGATGTTTCCACCTTCGATCATAGAATATTTCAACCATTGACTACCAACTCCCAAAGATATCTTATCTTGTACAATTGAATAAATCAATTGATCATATCTCCTTTTATCAAACTCATTTTGTAACTAAACCAAAGTTGAGCTCTCCAAAGAATAAAAATGTGAGCTTATAGAATTCACTAATCCTTTAATCTAACTTGATAAGGAATCATTCTGATCTCATACATAGGTTGGTGTGATCTTCCTTAACACATATGATGTGAGCATTAAGAGTTCATTATCTTTCATATGAGTCTTCAATATCTATTTCCTTGCTTTGGCCTAAGCCACTAAAGCAAGCCTCATCATCTGTACAGGGATCAATGTGTACAATTGAATAGAATCTTGAATAATCTACATATCATTTGTATCATAAGTGTTCTCTTCAATAAATTCTTCCACTGCCTTCGCAGTTTCTCCTGTTTTTGTTTTCACATCTTTTTCCTCAGATATCTTTTGATCTGCAATTATGTCCTTTTCCTTACATTTTCAATCACTCACTTTATCTACATCTTTAATCTCCTCTCATATAGCATAATATTCACCTATAAGGGTCATTGGAATATCATTCATCTATCCTAGACTAAATTGTAAAAGTCACTAGTACACTAGAAATATACACATCAAGTTCATCATTAGTAATTTCAAAAGAAGTATCCAATTTGTCTAAAGGTTCTTTAACTAAAGTATCATGTGTGACTTCAACACCATCCTTCACATCATTGAATCTGTTGCATAATAAGATTTATGTAAGCACTTCTCAGTATCCTCTGTAATCTCATCAATATTTCCAATCATGATTTTGTTTGTCCTGGTTTTGCTCCTAAATTTCTTCTTTTCCAATTCAATAATTCTATCATCTCCCTTAGTAGAAATTACTGGGAAAAGATACACTAGTACTCTCATTCTTATTCTTGTATCTTCCACGAGTGTTGTTAATATTTTGGCTTCCAAAATGTCATACAAATCTTTAGAAATCTCACCTTTAATTTCAATTAGTTCTCTATTAAATTTGTTCAAGTAAAAAAAAACAACATCCTCAATTTTCCTCTTCTCTTTTTCATCATATCTATTATAGTACCTTTTCAATTGAACCAAAATTACATGGGTTGTTGTCTTCTTTATAACATCATCAATAGTAAAGTGTTTCTTACCTATATCAATTTTAGGATTTTTGCTTGTAGGTTATTCTTTAGTTTGTTGTGCCCTAGTCACTTTAGTTGTTGTAGCTCCTTCTTCTCTTAACTCTTTAACTGTATCATCCAAATTAGTTTCTTCATCTCTGTCATCTTCCTTAATTCTTTTGTGCACTCTTTTTTTCTCTGCCTTGAGATTCTTACACGAAGATTATGATTTCACCAGCCTATATGATGTATCCTTTGGAGTAGGGGCCTTAGGTGTTTTCTTTATAACAATAGTAAGCTTTTATCTATAAAATTGACTCAAGTTATAATTGAACTCCTTGTTTGTCTGCATCTAAATGATGATGCAAAGGATACGTAGGTAGGAGGATCATCAACATCAAAATCAATAGGATTATCTTCTTCCACCTTATTTCTTTCTTCCTCATCAAAATTTTTCCTAGCTTCTTCCATCTTTTCTTTTGTGAAACCCATTATTTCACCCATTTTCTCAACCTATTTTTTGACTTTATGATCCCTTTTAGTTCCGTTCACCTCTAGATGTACTTCAAGTCTCTTTTCTTTGTAAGTCCCAAACCTTTTCTCATTCGAATCCATGGGTTTCTTCCAAATGTCTTTTACATATACTTCAATAAGTGAAGAATCCACTTCATAACTCATAGGAATTACCCATGAGATCTTAGGTTATGTTACTTCCATCAAACAATCATTTGTTTCAACCATGAATAATATGTTGTCCTTATATTTATCAACAATTTTGGGTGGAATTTTGTATCTCAAATGCATTGATTCTTGAAAACTCTTAAAGTAACCCCAAAGAGTAGTCCTACTAGTCTAACTATAAAGCATGCTATGAAAATATCTAGTTTGAATAGCAATAGGCTTGTTACTCTTCCACTGACTATTACCAATTCCTGGAAAGAAATTCATGAAATAAAAGAATAAAAATACTAACAAGGATCCATACTTAAATGTTTGCATCTTATCCTTATTGATCTTCGACAATTTTTCTAGTATCTAAATTCTCAGTGCTTCACTGATATCAAACTCTGCATCTTCCTTCACCATTCGGTAAGAAATGTAAATGATAGTGCTTGAGATAGAGTTCTCCATACTAGAGTGAAATATCTTTTATCCTAAAACCATAGATGCAAATTTGATGTCAGGATGCAGAATGTTGTTAACTATCATTTCTCGCTTATCCCACTAAGAACTAGTCAAGTTAGTTGATTGATTCTATTAAAGGAATAAAAAACTAGGATTTCACCAAGACTCAGGGATTGGACATCCAACCAAGCAGCTATCCTCCAAATAAAAACTCATTTAATTGATCAACCCAGGGATGTACTACTTGAAATGGGTCAGCAAGATATATGCACCAAGGATTTTACTCAGACCACGCTATGGCTGCAAGAAACAAATTGATTGAAAAGGAAACTAGTCTATAGCTACAAGAAACAAATTTCTCAAAAGGGAAACTAGTCTATTGTTGTAGGAAAAAAATACTGGAAAGAAAATGTAGAAGTAAAAGTGGTGAAGGAATGAAAAGACTTGAAAACACAACTATAATATCTCAACGATTCTGCCACTTTGGTTATAAGAAGTAACAAACTACCTTGCGTCTTTGGCTGCAGGAACTATGTTAACACCAGAATTATGATAACAAGATGCAGGAAAACAAAAATATATGGAATGATTCTAACTAAAAAGGATTCCTCACCAAGTGGGCCCCCTTGGGTGAATATCCAAATTCAATTATACTGAACTAAATATCAACACTTCATTTGCTATTGATTGAAATGGAAAGTATAAGATTCATATAAAAATTGTAAAACAATAGAATGAAAATATATTCTGCTAACTGATAACGCCCTCCTTCTCACGTAGGAGTGGGGCTTATTTAAGGAAAAACATCTAATCATCCTAACTAGTCATGCTATACAAAAGGCGGAGTCATTTATTTGGAAAGCTAGAAACTAGAAAGTGGAAAAATAGAAGACATCCATGAAGAAGGAAAGATCTGTCATGACAGAGGAAGAAAAGATTTAGCTTCCCACTTCTTCCTGGATTTCTTGAAAGGAACTCATAACTCTGTGACTCAGTCCTCGCCTAGCTACTGCCACCTTGATACTATTGGAACTG
Source organism: Thuja plicata (assembly GCA_018584345.1). Taxonomy (NCBI): domain Eukaryota; kingdom Viridiplantae; phylum Streptophyta; class Pinopsida; order Cupressales; family Cupressaceae; genus Thuja; species Thuja plicata. The sequence goes on from MU226750.1 coordinate 269,576, forward strand.
CTACTTTGCATTTACTTCACCAACGGTCAAGTATGCTACATGAATGGATTAGGGTATCCAGTGCATGGTGCATTCACTTAGTCAACCCTTCTCTTGCTATTTATATGTTGCACCTTAAATGTTAGATTCAAGACATGCAAGGAAATATTCCACCAAACACACATACATTCATTCATGTTTAAAATATCTAACTACTTATAAAAACATAACCATAAACTTTGCATAAGTAATATAGCACTAATTTCCACGTTTCGTATGTTTTAAAAGCATTAAACCATAGAAGCTATCTTAGTGGCTGCATGCCACATAATAACATAAATATTATAGAGTTTTTAGCAAATGTAATGAAAAAGCATAAATAGGTACTGCTAGAAACTCATCATATGGTCTCTAAAATAGGGCATATAAATGCCTCATCATTTTTCCCCCTACGAAGACTATGCATGTCCTCAAGCATAGTTACATTCCTGATTCGAGCAAGTAGTCGTAGATTGCCCACTGAAGTTTCTCCACCACTGGTGTTGATCAGGTTCCAATAAAATCCATTTATATGCTCCATTTTTCTTTTCCTTCTTGCTTCCAACTGCTCATTAGTTTCATTATCCACACAGATGTAGAGTGGCCACAGGAGGATTGGTGGTTGGAATGTAAGGGGAAGCCACAAGTTTGGTTTTACCTATCTTCCCAGTTGTATGTAACATTGGACACGCTACATGGACGCCCTCAAGTTAATAAGGCTATAAGGTTCAACCTTTTTCAATGTAACAGTTAACCTATTACAGCACTGAATTATGCCTTTTGCTGCCCTCTGCCTGTCATGTAAGGAAAGATTCTCAAAATTTTCATAAATTTGTGCCCTGTTCTTAAGAATCCTTTCCCTATGATTTTTTTTCTCAAAAACCATAAGCTTTCTCCAGCCAGTCATAATACATCTATTTTGGCTTCCCATTTTTAGGCCTCGGGGGTAGGGTAACTGACAATTCCTTTGATCTGTACTTCCTTAGTTTTTCTGCATAATTAATCCCATTTTGTGTCCATGATATCAATGCAGGTAAATGTACATCACCAACAAACAAAAAAGGATTCCAATCAACATCAAAGGAAACAACATATTGTTAGTAATAACTGAGAGGGGGGGTAAATCAGTGGCCTTAAAAATTTATCCTTTAAACTTAACCACCAATATATAAACCTCAAATTATTATGTCCCTACAAGATGCATGCCATGAAATACTTTATAATGATTAACTGTCTGTCGGTTTTCCTTGTTTGTCCTTATTCTCCTTGATTACCGATAAGCAGTATAACTATTTACCAAAACTCAGTAAATAAGTAGAGTATACCAATCAATCTAGAAATGCATATGTGAAATGTAAAATAGTAAAGTAATAAACCATACACACATAACACATGGATTTTAACGTGGAAACCCTGTTAAGGGAAAAACCACTGGGACCGGTA
>MU226750.1:286538-312474 GCA_018584345.1 Thuja plicata
GGGGGGGTGAATCAGTGGCCTCAAAAATTTATCCTTTAAACTTAACCACCAATCTATAAACCTCAGATTATTATTTCCCTACAAGATGCATGCCATGAAATACTTTATAATGATTAACTGTCTGTCAATTTTTCTTGTCTGTCCTTATTCTCCTTGATTACCGATAAGTAGTATAACTATTTACCAAAACTTAGTAAATAAGAAGAGTATACCAATAAATCCATAAATGCATATGTGAAATGTAAAATAGTAAAGTAATAAACCATTCACACATAACACATGGATTTTAATGTGGAAACCTTGTTAATGGAAAAAATACTAGGACCGGTACCCCAAATTTTCACTCTTCTGAAGTGCACCATGTTAGGAGCCAACCCTGTTAAAGGTTACAAACACACTATTAAGTGTGACCTTGTTAGAGGATTTTATACATAGAGGTTGTCACTTAGTATCGGGCATCTATTGCTACCATCCTTGAATCAACCTCCTTCTTAGATTGTCAATAGGTATCGGCCAAGTCCAATGATACTTTCATGAATCAAGCTTTTTGGCACTCCTTAGTATGTACCTCAATATATAGAAGATTTTTAAGTCCTGCTTGGTTAAGAGACTTGATGCTTCAATGGTTAAACTAAAACACTGTGACCTATTCATATTGCAAATTTGATTTGTAGATTTTTAGATCTATTTAAGTAAATTACCTCTCTAACCAATGTATCAATTCAATCCTGGTGCTCCACACTTTCTTCTCTACGATGTTGTGCTCACTGTTCATTAGTGTTTGCAAAATTACTTAGCTCTCCTTCAGCTTGTTTGATCAGGACTGTGTGAAGTTATTCTTTATCACTTTCTTCTCAGCATCCTCTTTCTATTCACTCCCCTTAATCCCTTTTCATGCATACGGAAATGAATTAAGCTTCTCTCTTATATAGACATGATATTCATTGTTTCCTTATTCTTGATTCTTGGCATGATAAACAATCCCGCCAATCAGATTTAAAGCATAAATCCTAATTTGTCTCGTAGATATCTTCTTGCCAACTGTATAAATCATATTTAAATAAATCAATTATCTCTGGTTGAATAAAACAAAGAAAACAACCAGTTAAGTCCTTATTTAGCTCTTGCCTGCTAGATATTTTGTCATTTTTTGAACTCTCTATTCTAATGGTCAACTCTACAGTTAGTCATCAATGACAACTGAAAGTTTCATTGGTGAGACTCCAGTTAGCTTTATGATCTCCGTCCGTCGGGCATCATTGGAAATTTACTCATTGGTAAACCTTGAATTTTCTCATTGGGCGACCTTCTAACTTTTCTCATCGGGTACTCTGTGGTTTTGCTTCATCGGGCAACACTATAACTTTTCTCGTCAGGTATCACTGTGACTTTCATCTTTGCTCTGTCCGTCGGTGTGCACTCCATCGATGTTGTTTGTCACTTAGTGAATACATGAATTTAATGTATTGCTGAAAGCATAACCTTGGCTCCTTTGGTTCTTTGAAGTCTTTGGCATTATGTACATGACTGTACAAATGATATCAAGTTGACATCAATGACAATACAAACCATTAACTAATTTAATGCCTTTCATTATCTTCAACTTAACATTATCAAACATTCAATCAGTTACATGTCATCACATATTTGTGCAAATATAGCTCACAAAGAAGATTCCTAATGGAATCTGGGACATCTTCATATGCTGCCACAAATTCTTGTAGAGAAGCAATATTAGGGTCAAAATCCCCAATGATTTACATTAGTTTAAATAAAAGGAACTTTTCCTGTAGGCATAAAGCATACACCCTTGGGGGTGGCTAACATTCCATAATATGAGGGACTAATTCCCTAACTGAATCTGATCTACGTTTCATATGTTGCACTTCATTATTTTGCATATCTATTTCTTGTTTTAATTCCTTTTTCTCTACTTCCCATAGTGTCTTTTCATACTAAATATTATTATAGTAATCAATGGAAAGAGTTTGAAGAGTTACATTTTGTTGCTCTTCTGATTGGCCCTACCCAGTTTCCTTCTATCCTTTTTCTTCTATATACAGGATCATTTGTCCTATTGTCTGCCCAGGAGTGTCACTGATGTCATCATCCATCTACATTTCCTCTTCAAGAAGAGGCTTAATACCAATCTCTAATTTTTCTTCTTCCTCTGGCTGCATGGCCACATGATCCTTCTCCATATAGGGCTGAAATTCATGTAGTGGACTTTCTGCTTGTGGCTCTTCAGATAGTGGTTCCTCAATAGGAACCTCAGGAGTACTTCCTGGACCAATCTTTTTAGGTTTGTCTATTGTCCCCAAGTGTCTAGTGTTCAAATGAACACTTCTCCTTACTGGGGTATCCAACATAACTACAGGTTATTTTTGAGAGGATCTTTTCCTCATGGATGAAGTGGCTGCAAGATTTGTGGTGGACGAAGTATCCGTGAAATTTGAAACCCTAGGAGAAACAAGGTTGTCATCTTTAAAATGATTTTCTTCCTTTTCTTCTCTCTATTTCTTGGCGTTGAGAAGCCTCTTTCATAACAGGAACTTGAGAGGTTATATGAACCTTTATTTCACTCTCCTCCATGCTAGGGTTTGGGTCACTAGTTTCCCTATTGTCTTGTTTTGCGCCCAAAGGAGAAGGTTTTTGATGAAGGGATTCTGACATGGAAGATGCAGGGTTATCTGGAATAATATTTTCTTTAGGGTCATTCCCTTGCTCTTCTTGAATTGGTTGACTGAGTGGTTCACCTCGAAGTCGCACATGTTGTTCCACTACAAATTCAGCCCATCTCATGTGTGAAAAATCCTGTAATGACCATTCCACAAGAATTTTAATCAACCCATGGTGGGTTGCAACATTCTACCTTCCCTTCTTGACCTCATAAGCACTCAAATTTAAAAAGGAATAAAGAAAATTGGGAACATTGACCAGGTGTTCATGTCATAAATGGCTGAGAAACTTGAAATACTGCATGTAAATATGAAAACCTCCCTTCACAGGTTAAATACCTGATAATGTGGACCATGATCTATGGGTATTCACTTGGAAGAGAGAGTATTTTTGGTCCTTGTTTGTTTGTTTCCAACCTGGGGTTTTTTGGAATTGTGTATTCTTCCCATGCTAACCATGTGTCATGCCCATGTGAAGATGCCCCACTAATGGAGGGAAGTCTTGACACCTCTGAAATTATTGCTTTAGTAGCATCAAACTGCAAACCCTTGATGTAAGCGACTCCATTTCTAAGATTTCTAAGGAAATCCAATGATATTGCTTCATCATACCTGGTCAGATGGCAAAAATAAGTATGCCACCCTACCCTATTAAAGGTTTGCACACTAGACTGGTCTTGCAACAATGATGAATGATCACCTGGTTAATGTCTAATAGGAGGGCCTCCCATTCTATAGCTAAAAATTTTTAATCCCGACAATGACAACCCTAATAATGCCAAATGCCTAAAAACAAGCTTACCCTTCAAATACTTCCATCTTTCTATTCTGAATCCCAAATGCCCTTCTACTCTCTATTTTGGTTTATGCTTTTATAGGACTAAATAATGTTGCTGGGGTTTCTACAGAGTTCTTGGCAAGAAGAGGCAAGAAGAAGTTTGAATATTGTGGCTCGAAGCTTGGTTTTGCAAACAAATGCTGGCAAGAAATGCTTGCACGTAGGGGTTGTCACATCAAGTTGGAAAGATGGTTGTGGACTAATGAAAAAGTACAATTCATTTAAAGATCATTGGCTAGAGAGAGAAAGGATATTAATGATGGCACAATTTCCCTCCTAAGAAAAAGGTGGCATGTATCTTCACATATATGGGCTAAGGTATAGTGACATGGGATTAAGTGTTATATTAATTACAAGCTTAATTAATGATTATGCAAAAAGAAGTAATGCTATTTAAAACAATGAATTTGTAAGTGTACCTGACACTGAATAACCACAAAATGTCCAAATATGGAAAGATTTGATGATGTGTGTCGAGAGAATGTGAGCTGTGGTGAAATGATAATGTGGACAGATGAGTGATCTGAAAGAGAGAAGTGTGACATGATATGGAATGATTGTTTATTATGGAAGATAATGATTTCATTGGGAAAAGGAAACTTTATTATGAATTCTTACATAGGGTTTAAAAAGATGAACAGAGTGGAAGGCTTTCTCATTTAGTTTCAGGAGGTCCACTGGTGGCAAGAGAAATCTCAAACTGTCATAGGAACTTGACCTTCGTGGCTGGTTTATGGTATAGACGAAGTCTATGACCATTTACTTGTAACTTGAAATGCACAGCGTCAATTGTAAATAACTAAACTGTACCATTAGGAAAAAAACTTCAATCTCATAGAGACCAAGCCAATGAGTGGTGAGCTTACCTTGTATCTCTTGAAACTGTGAATCATATAAGAGAGCCCAATCACTAGGAACAAACCTTATGTTCTGAAAGTGTGAATCATGTCACTTCTTTCTTTGTAACTGTACAAACTCTATTTTTTGTAGTGTTGTTGTCCTCATCTCATCCAGGTTATTTAGCCGCAGGAGCCTTTCTCTTTTAGCTGCAGGAAGATCTAAGTTGAGTTGCAAAGTTGTACGTAGGTTTTTATGCTCAAACTCAATTGGCATTACAACAGTCTTTTCATACACCAATTCAAAGGGTGTGAAGCTAGTTGTTATTTTCCATGTTGTCTGGTATGCCCATACAACTTCTTGTAACATGCTACTCCAATCCTTTTTGTGTAGTTGAACTGTCTTAGTCAAGATAGATTCAATTTCTCTATTAGTGATCTCTGTTTGACCATTGGTTTGGGGGTGATATGGGCTAGACTTTCTGTGGGGAATGTTGTATTCATTCATGAAATAAGCTATTAGAGTGGAGGTAAACTGAGCACCCTAATCTATGACCATTTCTTTTGGTACACCATACCTCAAAAATATTTCCTCGTATAAAAACTTAGACCCTTCATTGTCTCTGGCATGTTTCATAGCTCTCACTTCCACCCACTTTATCACATAGTCTGTACAAACCAAAATATAGGAGTTGTCATTGGATGGGGGATTAATGGGTCCCACAAAATACAATCCCCATTTATCAAATGGAGTAACTATCACCAAAGGGAAAAGAGGCATTTGGTCAAAATTTGTTGGTCTTCCCATCCGTTGACATTGGTCACACTTTCAGGTATAGTTGGTTGCATCCTTATGCAAAGTTGGCCAGCAATAGCGAGTAGTGAGCACCTTCATCATTATTCATTTTGTTGCAAAGTGGCCACCACATGGTTTATCATGGCAGGCATGCAGGATATCATAGGTCTCATCTTCTCAAATACATCTTCTCAAAATCTTATTAGGTCTGGTATAGAATAGACAATCGGCCAGCGCCAAGAAAAGTTGAAGGTTTTTTTCAATTAACAACCTCTTTTATTTTGGTGAGAAGTGTGGAGGTAAATTTTGAGAGACTATGTAGTTGGCAATGTTGACATACCAGGGGGTATTCGCTGAAATAGAGAATAGGTGATCATTAGGAAATTTGTCATCGATGACATGAGGGTCATCTGCATTCTGCAACTATGACAGGAAGCCAACAACTACATTGGTTTTGCCTGGTTTATCCACTATTGTGATGTCAAATTCTTGTAGCAACATGATCCAACTGGAAAGCCTCCATGTAATAGCAGGCTTGTTAGCCAAATATTTGATGTCTGCATGACCGGTATGCACAAATATTTGGTAACCAATGATGTAGTGGTGGAACTTGTTTAGCACATATATGACAACCAGACGGTCCTTCTCAATGACTGTGTAGTTCAGCTCTGGGCCCTACAAATTCTTGCTAATAAAAGTAGATGGAATGTTCTATAGTACCTTATTTTTTTCCTAAGATAGCTCCTATGGATTAATTAGATGCATCAATATGAATGTGGAATGGTAATGCCCAATTAGGACCTCTGAGGATGGGTGTTTGAGTAATAATAGACTTTAGCTGCACGAAAGACTCGTCACAAGTTATTGTCCATAAAAAGTCAGAATCCTTGGTGAGAAAAGAATACATGGGACTTGCCATTTTTCTAAAGTCCTTAATAAACCTCCTATAGTAGCCAGCATGTCCTAGAAAACTTTGTACATCCTTTTGTTTTGCTGGCATAGGCAGATTTATTATGACCTCAATCTTAGTAGGATCTACCTGGATTCCTTTAGTGGAAATGTAATAGCCTAACACAACCTCCTCCTACATCATCATAAAGAATTTTTCACTATTCAGGGATAGATTATGTTACTCACACCTTGTAAGAACTTTTCCCAAGTTGGCCAATGCCTCCTCATAGGTTTCCCCATATGTGGTGAAGTCATCCATATATATTTCCATACAGTCATGTGAGATATCAGCAAAAATATTGATAAGTGCTTGTTGAAATGTGGTCAGAGCATTGCAGTGATTGAAAGGTAATATTGAGTAACAAAATGTTCCCCAGGGGTAGGTGAATGTGGTTTTCTCCTAATCTTCAAGAAGAATCATGATCTGGTTGTATCCACTGTACCGATCCATGAAAGAAAAATATTGTTTCCCTACTAAGGAGTCTAAGACCTGGTCAATAAATGGAAGTGGGAAATGGTCCTTTTTAGTTATATTGTTGAGATCCCTATAGTCAACACATACTCTCCATTTTCCTCCTTTTTGGGAACTATTACCAATGGGAAGACCCATTGGCTATCAAAGATTGGATAGATGAAACCAGCATTAAGTAACTTTTGCAACTCATTTTTCACTATTTCCCTTAATGTAGGGTTGACACACCTTTGAAATTGCTTGACATACAGTTTCTCTTCTTTTAGGTAGATCCTATGAATACACAATTTGGGGTCCAAGCCTTTCATATCTGCATAGTCCCATGCAAAATTTGTGGTATGATATTGCATTAGTTTAGCCAAAGATGTTTGTTGTTGGGGGGTAAGTTCACTATTAATGTTCAAGCAATGGGCAGGAGATACTTCTAGTTGCTTGGTGAGTTCTATCATAGAAGCATCCATTAATAGAGGTTCTTGGACTTCATGAGGTTTAAATTGATGGTAGAGATTCTTGGCTGCAGGAGATGGAGATAATTCACAATCAGGGTACAAGGCTTGCAGAGAGTAGTTATGGGATTTTAAAGTGTCCATGGGATACATGAAACTGGGCCATACTGGTTTTGCAGAATGTTTTTGATTTTTGTGTCCTCCTCTTAAAGGTGTAGGAAAGGGTCCCTCTTTAACATAATAAGTTGGGCTACTGAGTTGACTACCTCAACCTCTTCTCCTATATACGGGAGAATCGATGAGGCTAACTCCATTTGTGGTTGAGTAGGTGGGTCCAAGGCTAATGTCTTAGTATGCTGACCATTAGAAATCGTCATATTTCCTGAGTGAAAACCTATATGCATTAGCAGTGGCCAACTAGGGCCAACCAAGAATTATTGGGTAGCCTCCCAAGGTGGCTTTTGGTGAAAGTATCATAAAGTTAGAGGGATAAAACCAAGATTCTAGATCAAAAAATATATCTTCCACCACCTCGTCAGGTTTGACTGTGGAACTGTCTACAAGATGTAGGACAGTGGGTGTTTCTCATAGGTTGGTGATGCTAAGTTGTTGCATGATGTCCATATTCAACATTTATAGCACCTCCTAAATCTATCAAATATTTTTTAATGGTTGTACCATTGATGGTAACCTCGACAACTGGGTTGCCTAGGTCAAAATACTTTGGGACAACTATTTTACCGAGCATTATATCAGTAAGTTTCCCCAAGACATGGATAGTCTAGGGATCCTTTTTCTTGCGACCTAGCATTTTAAAGAAGGCCTCATTGATAGCCTTTCCATAACTTGGGACATCCTTTATTTCTTAAAAAATTAGAATTTGAACACTAATGTTCTTGAGTTGGTCAAGGATGTCAAAGGTTGTGTCGTCCATATGCATAGAATTTTCATTCTGCAGCCTTTGTGGAAAGGGAGGAGAAGCTTGCTAAACTTTAATTGGTATAATAGTTGGACTTATTTGAGTAGTATATGGAATTTTTTGAGGACTAGACTCTTCTTTGGGTACTTAATGATAATAGGAGGAGTAGGTAGACTAGTGTTTGATGACAACTGAATGTCATTGTTTTTTATAGCATAGGCATGGTATTGGTTTCGATCAGTGGCATAAACATTTTGCTGAGATGATGGAGGCCTATTATTAGGATTTTTTTGTGGCTGGGAAGGAAGTTGGGTATGCATGGGAGGTGCTGTAGAGGCTCTAGGAGATGGAAAAAGTGTCTGCTGTGGAGGTTGACGTGGTGGTGCAGGAATCCTTGCTATTGGTTTGGCCATTGCTGACCACCCTGCTATTGTTGATTTTGCTGCCAATTGCCTTGTGGAGGCTGTTAATTCACTTGGGGTTGTTTCCAATTCCCTTGGGGTTGTTTCCAATTCCCTTTTGGTTTTTTCCAATTCAATTGGGGATTTTTCCATTAAGGACTAGGTTAATTTTTCCACTGAGGTTGTGAGTTATTCCAGGGAGAGTACTGAGTATTCATAAGAGGTTGTCATTTACTACTATAAAATGGACCATTACATGTAAGAGGATCCTAAGGCATACCTTGTCTTTGAGCCAATGGTATTTGTTTTGTAATGAATAATAATTCCTCATCATATCCTTCGATTGGTTTATAATCAATGGGTAGCTGTGCAATCTCCATATTAGTAACCAACTTGCACCGAGAATCTTGCTTCTTCTGTCTACAATGTGGATAAAATTCTGCTAGAATAGCTTCAGCGTCTTTGTGTTTATTTTTTTCCTACATTGTGTCTAGCTATGTGGCCATTTTATTGATGATGTCCTATTTGAAGTCAGATAGTAGGTGTGTGATTTATGTCTGAGAGGTTCTAGCTCCATTAGTTTTGCCCGTAGTAGACCTATATCCTCTGCTCTTCTTAGCAGCAGCTGTAGAGTAATTGAGGCTGATTTTCTTGATATCCTCCTATGTAGATTGGTTGATATAACCCCCAGCCATGAGATCCAAGGCTTCAGTGCACCCCTCATTTATACCCCTCAAAAAGAGAATTTTCTATGACTCCTAGTTGAATTAAAGTTGTGTATTCTTCATCAAGCTAAACAAGAATCTTGACACATAATCTTCAAGACTCTCATCCTCCTTCTGTGTCATCTTGAAGATGTCATCCCCTTGCATGGAGTTTCCCTTGCAGTACTCCTTATACTTTCTCAAGAATTCACTCTTCATTTCATCCAATCATGAACAACATCCTGGCCTAAGCCCATAAACCATCTCAATGCAGACTCTTTCAAAGTTGCAGGAAATAATTTGATCCTACAGGGATCCATTGTATAATCATAACTATGGAAAAGGATATAAAACTAAAAGAGAAAGGTATCTGGTTCCTTAGTTACCAGGCCATATAATTTTGGAAGGGCTTAAGAGGTAATACTCTCGAGGTTGTTATTATAACACTAGTCAATAATGGGAAATGGAAAAGTCAGAGGGTTCACCATCCTGGTTGGACCTTGAGGTTGACCTTGAGGCTGTAGATGAATAGAGGTAAAGGATTCTCTTCTTGATGCTCTAGGTATTGGATTCAGAGATTGACCAAGGCTTCAACAAAAGGATTAAACTCGGGTTGTTCTTCAAGAAGGTGAAATTTCAGCAGATCACCTTTTGAAGATGATGATGACAATGATGAAACAAGAAGATTTACAATTTCTTCCATGAATTGAACCTCCTCTTTGTCTTCTTCTAGTCCAAAGATATCTCCTAATTAGTTATTGGGGTAGTTTGTCAAGTACCTTCCTAGAGCGTCTCTTCTTCTTCTATACATGTAGCTGGATGAAAATTGTGGTGATGGATGAAAAACTTTGGTTGCAAACTCTAATTAAAGGAATGCAAATTATTGAAGTAAATTCTACAACTGGATGAGTTTAAAACTTGGTTTGACATTGTCCCCGACAACGGCACCAAAAATGATCGGTTCTATTAAAGGAATAAAAAACTAGGCTTTCACCAAGACTTAGGGATTGAATATCCTATCGAGCAGCTATCCTCCTCATATAAAATCATTTAATTTATCAACCCATGGATGTAGTACTTGAAATGGGTCAGAAAGATAGATGCACCAAGGATTTTATTCAGACCACGCTATGGCTATAGGATACAAATTGCTTGAAAAGGAAACTAGTCTATGGCTACATGAAACAAATTGCTCAAAAGGTAAACTTGTCTATTGTTGCAGAAAAAATACTGGAAAGACAATGTGAAAGTAAAGGTGTTGAAGGAATACAAAGAATTGAAAATGCAACTATAACGTCTCAATAATTTTTCCGCTTTGGCTGTAGGAAGTAACAGACTACCCTGCAACTTTGCTGTAGGAACTGTGTTAACACCAGAATTACGATAACAAGATGCGGGAAAACAAAACCAAAACTATATGAAATGATTCTAAATAATAAGGATTCCTCAAAAAGTGGCCCCTCTTGGGTGAGTATCCAATCTCAATTACACTGAACTAAATATCAACACTTCATTTACTATTGATTGAAATAGAAAGTACAAGATTCATGTAAAAACTATAAAATAACAGAATAAAACTATATTCTGCTAACTTATGATGCCCTCCTTCTCACCTAGGAGTGGGGATTATTTAAGGAAAAACATCTAATCATCCTAACTTCTCATGCTATACAAAAGGAAGAGTCATTTATTTAGAAAGATAGAAACTAGAAAGCAGAAAAATAGAAGACATCCATGAAGAAGGAAAGATCTGTCACGACAGAGGAAGAGAAGATATAGCTTCACACTTCTTCCTGAATTTCTTCAAAGGAAATCATAACTCTATGACTCGGTCCTCACCTAGCTGCTACCACTTTGGTACTATTGGAGCTACTACTTTAAGTTACATTTACTTCGCAAACGGTCAAGTTTTCTATGGAATGGGTCATAGTATCCAGCGCATGGCGCATTCATCTCATCAACCCTTCTCTTTCTATTTATACTCTACACCTTAAATTTTACATTCAATACATCCAAGGAAATATTCCACCAAACACACATACATTTATTCATGTTTAAAACATTTAACATAACCATAAACTTTTCATAAGTAATATAGCACTAATTTCCACGTGTTGTATGTTTTAAAACCATTAAACCACAATAGATGTCTTAGTGGCTGCATGTCACAGAATAACATAAAGAGTATAGAGTTTTCATAAAATGTAATGGAAAATCATAAATAGGTACTAGTAGAAACTCAGCTTATGGTCTCTAAAACAGGGCATATAAATGCCTCATCATTAGTGACCACATCTTTCTTAACATACTTTAGGGTAGGTACTTCACCGTTGGCATAAAATATTATAACTGCCCTCAAAACCTCCTTAGTAGTTTTATAAGGATTATCAAGCCACATGAAATGATCATGCATTTGGCTCAACATGTTTTTAATCCATTCTAGCACATCAAATTTTAGGAAATCTATGAATTGAGAGAATTTCTTATCTACTAGAATCTTGTATTCATCCTTCGGTACAAAATTCACAGATACCTTCTTATATTTTGCAGAGATTGCAATGTCACTCAATTCCTCCAAATTACAATGAATATAAGCTCTAACATCCTCCACATTAAAAAAAATGTAGGGGAGTAATGAAAATGCACCGTTTAGGTCATCTTCCATAGATTTGTAAGCAAATTTTTTAAAAATTGGTCTTGTACACTCGATAATATAAACTACATGGGGCATATCCATGGTTTCAGCTCCAAATAATAGACTTGCACTAAGAAGAATACCTTTTTATGATGGATTAGGGTTTGATCATGAAAATGTTGTAATTCTCCTTTAATCATTTTGAAATCACCTTCAAATTCTCAGATGTCTCTTTCTTCAACTCACAAGGTGTGAAATAAAAGAATAAATGCCTTTTTGTAGCTTCGCATACCCAAAAAGTGAAAATAAATTAATGTGGTAAATCGTAACTTCAAATTGTCTCATAACACAGAGTAGAAAATATATAATTGAACCCTCAAAACTTTTGTAAAAATTCTTGCAACATGTTCTATAATAATTTCTACATCTAACTACATCGATCGCTTCCATTGATCATTCTGATTTAGGGGTAAGGTGATGTTTTTCATGAAAAACTCCCCCTTGGGTTTTTAACCTAATTTAGTTTCCAGATGAATTAACCTAAACTCTTCATTACCTTCTAAATTTCTTTTAGGTACCCATGTCTCTCTCATCTACTTTCTGACTTCTTTGACATCAATCTTTTTTCTTTATCATTATATTACACATTGTTTCTTCCTACCGAATCTCTCATATTCATATTAGTATTTTTGAATCTACAATACTTAGCAATATGAATAAAATTATTGCATTTGAAACAAGTCACATTTCCATACCATGTGTTTGTTGGATTTGTCCTCAATCTGCATTTCTTTTCCATGTGTCCAAATTTGTTTCATTTGTAGCAGGTTATATTTCCTTTTTCATATAATTATTCACCTTTGCTCTACATTCACTTGATTTGTGTCCATAATTTTAGCAAGTGAAATAAAATCTAGAAAATGATATGGCATTATATCTTCTCCTACATTGACTTGTCCTATGACCAAATTTGCTGCTTGAAAAACATCTCCCATTGAATTTTTGTCCATTAGGCTTCCTTATAGGTGTCCTTTTGGGTTCCTCCATTTATTTGTATGATAAGTTGTTGTTCTGACTAGATCCAGAGCTTTCTCCCTTATCAAATCCAAGTCCTTGTGTATCTCCTTTTTCCCTTAGGCTCTCAAGTTTTTCATCAAGCTTCGTTGAACCAAATTTGAATTTTTCTTTGAATACATTAGCAATAGCAAGCTCACTCCTAAGTATCTCATTAACTCTTTCAAGTTATTTTTCATTATGTATGGATTCCTTGAGATCAATCTACAAGTGTCTAACCTTAAAGGATTCAATTTATGACACTAAAATTTTTCCTTGAAGGATTTCTCAATATTTTTCTTTTCTTCAATATCCTTAGTCATCTTCATTACCATATGTTTCATTTCAGGTTTCAGATTATCTCAATCTTTTTTGATCTGTTCACATTCATCAAATTTTTTCTTTAGGGCTTGTGAATCATTATTTCTTCCTTTCTACTTCAACTACTCAACAAGATCTTTCCTTTTGTACCTATATTTGTTCAATTATTCCTTCAGGTGGTTAATGATATTTTCAGCCTCCTTGAGTCTTCCTTCCAATTCAAGGTTCCGAGCATTTCACTTATCAAGATCTTCAAGTGCAACCAATAGTTGTCTTTGAACACTACTAGAAACTATTATATCTTCCATCAAGATCTTCCTCAAGCTGTTATACTTGCTCTGAGGCAAAAATATCTAATAGTAATTGTTAGGTTTGAGGAACACTAAGAGGGGGGCGGGTGAATGAGTGTTCTACTATTTTAAATTTATTGATCAAATTTCATAAGTATAAACCAAAATTAATAAGAAACAATAAACTAATATACAAATAATACATCCACATCATTATGAAACAATGATTTTTACTATGGAAACCTGGTTAAGGGAAAAACCATGGTGGGGATCAAACCCACAATTATTTACTCTACAGAATAAAGTACCATGTTAAAGGTTTTATACAAAAGGGGAATGCAAATGCATTCAGACTTACAAACCGGAGCTCAGTGCTCAAACAGGGCTATAACCCTTATAAAAACTTACTGCTTTACAAATGGATTTGGACTATCATCCAAAATGATGAATTGGTAATTAGTATCAATTATGCCTGTACAGTTCCATGTAAGAACAAAATAAAAAATCTTCTCAACCACCAATCAAACCTTTGATTATTGATCCTTCTCATATACAACACATGAAGAAACCATATCTCACCATCTCTATATAAAATCAACACAAAAAAGAGATCTTATATATCCATTTCTAAAGGTAATATCTTTACTGGTTAGCCTCCAAAGAATAACATGTACCATGTGAAGTATCAAAAAAATCCTCTACCAAAATGTTATGATAACTTCAAAAAATGCCATAGATGTCATCTACCATGTCGGCTCTACAAAATTAAACTGATAAACTGATTAATTAATTGATATGATAGAATCACTTAATGATCCACTGAACTATATCATTGTTCTTTATTTACAGTTAGTAAACCACTACACAAAGCATCATAACTTGATCATTCAATATCACCAATTGTCACAAACATACAATAAGATAGATTATACCTCACTGAAGCTCCTCCTAGGTTCACATCCCAAAAATCCATTATACCTGTCTATACCAAACCATATACTGAAACCTGTATATTATGCCTATTCAACCATATTTAGTCGATTATGTATCCAATCCTTTGGTAAGTCCAAATTATAATAAGTGATAATGAGAAAAATGTATAGTTTCCATCAATGAATACATACAAACCATCCAGAATAGTGTCTATTTCTAACATTTTTGTAATCTTCTGAGTATCCATGTTTGACTCCTTTTCTGGATGACTTCTAGGTTTCTCTTTCTTGATCAGGATGGATCTGTGACTTGTGATGACTTTTCTATACTCTTGACGTATTTTTTGGCTCCTTGAATCTCTGAGTTAATCATGATGTCGAGAACATTTTATGCATTATTGATAAAATATTGTGTTAAATATTTTATTAATGTTTGTTATATATTTAGTTAGAATAGTATATGTATATATATGTATGTATATATATATATATATGTATATATGTATATATACATATATATACATATATATATGTATATGTATATGTATATGTATATACATATACATATACATATACACACACACACAGATATATATATATATATATATATATATATATATATATTTAATATATCTCTTATGTCTATTCATTTGCATTTATGTGAATATTATAAAGTGGCTTTGGTATGTGAGAGAGAGGATAACATACTTTATGGACTAAATATTTTCTAAATAGAATTATTATCTATTTATTAATAGTAAATATTAAAAAAATGTTGGAATAATAAAATAAATGATTTGATAAATACATATTTTAGTGAAAACCATAACATAACAAAATTTAATAAACCATTTGTTATGAAATGGTTGGAGGCAGTTGATTCCCATGCAACTCCTCTCGTATGATAAAAAATGGGAAATAAAATTAATTTCAACCATTTGCATACAAGAGAGGATACACAAATTGAAATTAGTATTAATTTTTAGAGAGATGAGATCTGATTTGGATAATTTGTTTGAGTATAGGTTTGATATAGAAATCAGTGATTAATATTTTGAGAAGAGAGGAGTGGGATAGTTTGATCAAGAGTTGGCCTCCCAAGAGGTTTTTGAGGAATTCCATTAGATGGAGTTTAATTTGGAGGATATTTATCACCTAGTGGCTTGAATTGGATATATTTGGGCCTCTTCTATAAGGATCCTCTGCAGAAATCCATGTAGGATATGTCTCTGGAAAAGATCCTATATTTTGGATATGATTGTTACTGCTTTATGTGTTTGTATTATTGATTCTTTTATGAGTCTGAAATATTGCTAAGATATGGAATTATGTTAAAAGTTGTATTCTATATGTTTGATTTATTGTATGATTTAATAAGGAGATATGATGTAGATTCAATGTTATTTATGATTGGCATTATGTTACTTGATCATTGAGTGATCTCTGGATTATGTTTTGTAAGTTTTGATTATTCTATGATAGTTTTTCCTTTGTATTTCATGAAGACCTATGTGCATTCTAGAATGAATTTCTTGATTTAAATTATGTTTATAATAGGTTTGATTGGTGTTCTAGAAGGGTTTTGAGGAGTCCTCAACTGGATATCTCTTAGATTTCACTTCCAAGGCCTCAATCTTGCCCAATTTTAGCCGTAAGTTCAATCTAGACTTTAATTATTTTTTTCCTTGTTTAAGACTCAAGTGTGTTTATCCAATACATCAAGTGCATTTTTATGTTATTTTGAGTTTTTTGTTTTGTTACTTCAAGTGCATAGTTATGATTCTGCAAGTATGTAGTACTAATTCTACAAGTATGTAGTTCCTATTTTGCAAGTGCGTAGTTCTGATTATGCAAGTGCATAGTTCTAATAATGCAAGTGTTTAGTTTTCATTATGCAAGTGCGTAGCTCTAATTATGAAAGTGTGTATTTATGGTAAAGAAAGTGTTTCTTTCTATCTTCAAGTGCATCTTTGCATCCTGCAAGTGTTTTGGTTGTCCAGATGATTTTTTTTCAGGACCTTTTGGTGTTTTAGGGTCTATTTGGATACCAAAGGTTGTTAGGATCTAATATATGATGCATTTGAATTGTTTTCTAAATTTTTTTTTTCATGTGTGGTACATTTTTATGCCTTCTTAAGGTTTTGAATCATTTTGAATGCCATATTAGGGTTTAGGGTTGTCAAGTGGATTAGAGACAACTAGTGATCACCTAAACCCAATCAATTGATGTTGTGATATTGTAATGACATGTTTTATGTTAAAATATTATTCTTGATGCCTTTATGATTTTTTTTATGGGTAGAGAACCTAGGTACACTAGGTGAGTGGCTCATAGTGGGGGTCGGGGCCCTAAGTGATTGCCAGTGGAACCCACTGATGATTTTTCTTAATCAATTGAATACCTTAATAAATTAACCGGGAATGGGGAATAAAACACGCTACAAAAAAATAAATTTGTATGCCTCTCCCATTCAGCTAGTAATATTACAGGCTAGGGATGGGAGTGGGAGAAGGTGGATTTGCGCTAGCATAATCAAACAACCTTTTCTTCATGAAAGGTGTTTGGTTTCACATGTGCCTACTTCAGGGCTAGGGTCCAAAGTTGACTACCAGGGTAACCCAAGGGGTGAGGACTATGCAATGACAGTCACCTAGCTTGTAGCCTAAAGTCTCTACACTATTTTAATTATTCCTCTGGTAGTCATGTTTGAGTGGTTGTCTTTCATGTTTCATATTGTGTATTTGGGAAGGGTTTTACCATCTTAGGTATGTCCTAGTTGATTTTCTTGAATGGGGCTTTATTTTTATCTCCTAGCTTGGGGGAGTGGGCCTACTGGTCCCATGTGATTAGGTGGTTAATCTTTATCCTATCAAGGTATTTTTGTGCTCTCATGGATGATCCTTTCATATGTTCCTTTCCATATTTTTGGTTGATGACTTCATAATGTGTATTACATTTTGTTGAGATATATTGATGTAAATGTACAATTGTAATTTTAATCTCCTAAAAGGAGTCAATTGTATATGATGTATTGATATATATCAATTCCAAGAAATGAAAATCGAAGGGTAGTTCAACGTGGAAAAGAAAATGGAAAAAGATTATATTGTATATTCTCATTTAAAGGAATTTCTTATGTTACTTGTTCATAATTATTCTATTCTATTCTGTTATTTATATGTGATGGACATGATCTTCAATATAGTTAATGTTTTATGTACCTAGGAAAATGCTAGAACCTAGGAAAATGGTAAAGGGAAATGTTATCTTAAATATTTAAAATAAATTAATATGGATTGATAAAATAGTAATTGAAATTGTGACTAATGAATCCATGGAATAAGATAGTAATTGAATTTGCAATGATAGATGATTAATTTATGTTTTCAAGAAGAAATGAACTAGGGACTTTTATTTGGTGCAAAAAGGAACATAGATTAATATAGATCATAAGTTAATGCATATCTTATTTATAGATTTAAGTTGGTAAGGTTTCTTTGGGTAACAATTTTAGAGAACCTATGGGGACATAGGATTAGATAGAATAAGTTAAATTAATATATTGTTTCAAAAGATTCTTAATCATACATTGAAATTTAGAGTAATGAATAATGCATTTCATAATTAAAAATAAATTACCTACATCTTCAGTGCTTAGATGTCTAGTCCTCCCGGGTTTCTTACAGGGTGTTACATCTAGTATTAGAGCCATGGGTTGCAACATTGGGAACTTTGGGTCTTTATATGATTAACCATTGGTGTTTCACCTTATTTTCTTTTAAACTTTATGCTAGCAATCTAGAGCTTAACCTTGTAAACCTTATTTTCTTAGTAAGTTTTAGAACCCTCTTGCCTAATTTTCTTCTTTTCTAGTTTCCAGGATACCTACTATAACCCATGGTAGAGGTAGGGGTGGAGCCCAAAAATTCCCTCCAAGATCTCTACAAGAGATCTCAAAGGGTGATTATGAGGAGGAGAAGTATCAGGAAAATAATAGGGAAGCATGAAATGAGACTCAAAGTGGTGACTCTAATGGTTCTCAAATGAGGTACCTCATGTAGTAGATCTTGCAGAGGCTACATAATATAGAGAATAGGGGTAACTATGATGAGATAGACCACTTTCATCATGAGGATAGAGAAAGTGATAGGATCCCTAAGGGAAGAAATACAATTATAAAGGATGAATCCATACTAGCTAACCATATGAGGGATTTTCTTGGAACCAGACCACCTTTCTTTGATGGATGCCAGAGAAGGTCCAAAGTAGAAACTTGGTTGTTCAATCTAGAGATGTTTTTTTCCATGCAAATGTATGGTAGTAACACTAATTTGAGATGTGTTATCATACACTTGAGGGAATTTTCTTCTGCTTGGTGGTGCATGGAAGACGACAAATGTTAGGTAGACATCTCCACTATATCACAGGGACTCATTTTGGAGAGATTTCAGGCTTAGTTTCTATCATATCACTAGAGGAAGAGAAGGGAAGAAGAGCTCCACAATCTAAATCAGTTATCTATGTGAGTAGAGGATCATGGGTGAAATTTCTATGAGCTTAACCTATACTCAGGGTATTAGGATGATGTACACATGCTTGTTCAACATTTAATTAAACATTTGAATGACTGTATCTCTAGGGGTGTTACAATTATTTAGCCTAAGACTCTTTAGGATGTAGTAGTTAAGGCCCTTCTTGTAGAGAAGAATGTGATCTTTGGTTTAGGTATTCATACTCGCAGTTAGGAAAACAATGCTCCTCATTTAGGCTTAGGTTTCAGAGGGAATTAGTTTTAAGGAGAAATAGGCTCCAAGAATTGCCATTCTTCCTTCAAGGATGGTTAGAATGCTTAGAAGAATAAATTTTAGAATAATAAGGGAGGTGGTTCTTATTCAATTCAGTCTCATAACTGGCAGTGCAATAAGCGCATCCAGAACTCACAACCAGCTCGAAGTTCACATTAGAGTGCCAGTTGGGGTAGTTTTCAGTAATCGAGTGCACATCCATCAGGGAGGAATTTTTTAGAGGTATAGTATTATTTTTCTACGGGAAACATGGTCATATTGTAATTAACTTCCCTCAATGTATAACTCATTCTTCTATTCATAGATATGCAACTTGAGAGACCATAGTCGGTGATACTGGTAGATAAGAATAGGGTATTTGTTGCAGTAAATAAGAGGCAAGTAGATCATTAATGTAAAATAATTGAGATGAAATTTTTTTTAGGGGGTATTCCTACCTTGATTTTGTTTTATTATGGAGAAACTAATTCTTTTATTTCTCCCTTATTAGTTGTGTAGTGTGGGTTGGCAGCAGATAGATAGGGAGTTAGGTGGTAGGTAGAACTAGCCTCTTAGGCTAAGGTGGCTACTGACTCTTGTGTCCTTAATTTTAAGTTTTACTTGGGACCTTTCACTACCACAGTAAATCTCTATGTGCTTCCTTTGGGTTCTTATGGAGTATTTCTTGGTATGGATTGGCTAGATGCCCATGGAACTACCACAGATTATAAGAGAAAAATCATCCAGTGTCTTGAAAATTCTAGTGAGTAGAGGAATATTGTTGGGGTCTAGTGACCCATATCCCTCCACATGATATCCATGATGAATCTTAAGAAGTGCATGCACCAGGGATGCCATCTCTTTGTTGTCACTGTAAGAGAACTCAATGAGGGGAAAAGAAAATATGTAACCCTTGATCACCCACTATTACAGGAGTATGCAAAAGTATTTTTGAGTTAGATCCATGGGGTGCCTCATAAGAGTGATATTGAATTCCTTATTGAATTTTTGCTAGGAGAAGAGCCTATCTCCAAGGCTCCTTACCACACGACCACTCAAGAACTGAGTGAACTTATATTGCAGTTGGAGGAACTTTTGGAAATAGGATTTATCAAACCCAATGTTTCTCCTTGGGGTACTCTAGCTATTCTGGTTAAAAAGAAAGATGATTCTCTTAGACTATGTATCAACTATTGAAAGAACAATAAGATTACCATAAAAATCTAGTATCCTTTTCCTCGTATTGATGACTTGTTTGATCAGATGAAAGGGGCTAAGCTCTCAAAAATTGACCTAAAGTTTCCATACCATCAATTAAGGATCTTGTTACTCCAAATGAGCTTTGAAGGTTGTCATTAGTATTCAAGAATTCAAATGGACACTCAGTAATAGATTCACAGAAAAATTAGTTGGTATGATCACTGAAGTGCATAGTTAACCGAGTGCACTCATCACGTGTAGAGTTAACCAAGTGCAATGATCACTGAGAAGATAGAATTTACTGAGTAGCTGCATACACCAAGCACACAGTATGCACCGAGATACACAAAGTACACCAAGCACCAAGAGACATTATTTATTAAGTAAACCAGCAATCACATAAAATTTTGTAATGACACATCAATCTAGGTAATAACTTTTTGCCGAGCTGGATAATGGTTTACAATGATTGAGGAGAACATTAATTACAGATTCACATGATTAATTGTTTATATATCCTATGTTTAGATGATCAAGGTAAATATTGTACACCATTGATATTAGGGTTTGTAAGATATTGTAAAACCCTAATTAGGTCAATAAGTTTGATATATGTAATGTTACGATGTCATTTGTAATGTATGTTGATCAAGTAATGATCAAGTAGCTGCCATACTACAGACATCAGAGATCGGATAGGATTTTAAGACAAGGACTAAATTGAAGCATTAAGTTTTCAAAACAGAGGCAAGGCTACCAAGTAGTACAAAAGGTATTATCATTCACAATAAGGTGATAGATTTATATGCACTTAAAGGATCTTTATCCACAATATAGATATTTTAATTTTTTCAGATCACACAATTTTATTACTCTCTGACAATTGTAACAATAAAAAAACTCCTAATAGAGTAGACTTAACTGTCTTTGTATAAATCTCTTAACTGAGTGCACACATACATTGTGTTTCTAAATCCTTACACAAGGTAGATCTAATAAATCTTATTGTTACTCCTAACAGGTAAGGTCACCATAAGTGATCAATCTTTGTAAGCTTTAACAAGCTAATTTTTTTACTGTAGTAGTGAAGTTTTATGGGTCTCATCCCCACTGCAGTTTTTACCTTCTAACATGGGTTTTCTATGATACTAAAATACTAGTGTCATGTGTACTTAAATTTCATGTATTTTTATTGTTTACATTACATGCATTTACATTTCAGCAGTGACATTACATGTTTGGTGAATACAATCTACTCAGTCGGTTATAACAGATGATTTGGTTACAAAGATTTGTTTGAAATTTTTTAAGGGTACTGATTCACCCCTCCCCTCTCAGTACACACCTTTCTATTATTCCAATGATTGGTATTAGAGATAGTTCTCTTGTTTATAAATTTTAATCACTGGAGAGAAAAGATCTTAGAATGGAAAGGTATACGCTTGATAAAACTATTGAAAATCAAAAGTACAGTTGCAGATATATGTTGAACAATGAAAAGAAGCCAAGGAGAAACTCAAGGAGATATTGATTAAGAGAAAGGTAATGAAACTTCACTATCATGAGACTGATTATCAAGAAGAAGAGATTCATGACCCATTTGACACATCTGGATCTGAATCTAGTAGCATATCTGATGCATCTGAAGGAATCATTTCAAAGATATCTGATAGAAATCAACAACTTACTGAACAAGTGAAAGCACTATAGATCGATCAAGATACGCAAATGGTTAGAATGGTTAAAGTCTTGAACGATGCAAAGAAAGCTGAACAAGATAAAAACATGGATGTTAATGACAGAAGGAAAATGACTAAAAAGTTACAAGAAAAAGAATCTAAGATATTGAGACTTAGTGAACATTACTTTGAGATCACCAATCAAGTGGTTGCTATGAGTCATGAGGCAAACGGAGTGAATATTGAGCTTTCTAGAGAACTAGAAGACATTGGTGTATTGAAACAAGAGAATGAAAAATTGAGAAATGAATTGAAGATTCTACAACAACATAATGAAGTGATTAAGAGATATGAAGACAATATTAAGAGAATGGATGAATTTTTGAACTATCAAAGAAGACTAAACAACAATACCAGATTAGGGTATAATGATCAAGGAGAATCATCAAGTCAATTTGAATAAAGGAATGTATACTCAAATCCAAAGCCTAAGAAACCCTCTTGCCATCACTGTGGAAAACCAGGCCAAACATCTAATGTTTGCAAAATCAAAGAAAAAGGTATTTCTAGAAACTCTCCTAAATTTAATGGTAATTTCTATAATTGTAATACGTATAGATATCAAGCACATGAATGTAGGGCTAAGCTAAAAAAATCACAAAAGAAACCCTACATGGATAAATATTGTCAAACTTGCAACATGTATGGTCATACATCACAAGCATGCAAGACCAATACAAAGAAAATATGGAAACCTAAAGGAGAAGAAAAGGTAAATCAACCGAGAAGACAAGGTAATGCTTATGCTTGGGATTAAAACACTTGGGCTAGTTGCACAACATGTGGTAAATATGGACATATAGCATAAAACTATATGAGACAGTGGAGAACTAAGTCTAGGAATTGGTCAAACTCTGGCATGGCGTGTTCACACTGTCATAAGGTCGATCACTTAAGCAGAGATTGTGTAGAAAGAATAAATACTTATGGAAATGGATTACAATCGAATAAATCATGAGGATCAAAAATAAAATGTGGAGGAGAACATGAAATGATAATGCTGGACCAAGCACAACATTCGGTTACACCTCATCTGATAGATTAGGTGATTCCACCACCTCCACCTAAGCAATACAAGCAAGTATGGAACTATGTTCTGAAAATATATATCTTACATTAGTTCCTATATTCATTGTAAAAATGCCAAATTAGCATGAATTAAGATGCACTATGGTATTGTATTTTTTATTACTTTGATCTAGTTGTGTCGGTTAATTTGTACCAAGTTAGTAATGTCAGTTGGTGAATATGTGTGAGACAACCGAGTTGCTAAGGCAACCAAGTATTTCGTATACTCACCGAGCTGAAGTATCATTAGTATTAACTGAGTATTATGTTTGTCTATCAAGTGGTTGGTAATGAGCATTTATTACACCTACTAAAGTTATTTGGCATAAATTTGGGGGTTGTGAACTCATTTGTTCACACAAAAATTACAGAGCAGAGAAGATAAACTAAAAGTGAATACATAACATAGAACTTTGAATATTTTACAGAGACTCTAAGCACATTTTGAGCAGAATAAGGCTAGAACTTATACGCATTTGCACTTACTAAGTCACTTTGAATTTTTTTGTAGAAGCCCTAAATATAAATCAATAGCATCCTCATCATGAACCATGAAGTCAAAGATGAATAAAGAGAAAAAGGTAATTCTTGTTAAGAATTCTACATGCAGAGAACCAGATTACAAGATACATCCTCAGGTTGCAGCCCAACCTGATGACAAAGGCTCATTCTTCATGATACCACCTAGGGTTTTGTTAGTTCAAGATGTGTGAGCATTCATTCCCTGCAAGATCAGTGAAATAGGGGATTTTGAGCTTATATCGACATACCAATCACTTTGCACATATGGTAAACTGAAAGATGATCATAAGAATCTGGAAGTGAAAGGGTTAACTAATGTCCTAAATTTATTGAAGGTATCAAAACCAAATGCATTCGCATTTTATTGAGTCAAGTTCATGATGGAAAGCTTTGGTTGGATGAACCAAAGAAAATAAGCAAAGGAATTATACATGTAGTAACCAAGTATCCTACATCAGATAAATCAAAAGCCCTAAGGAACCCACCCAAAACTGAGATCAAAAAGCTTACAGGATCCAAGTGGGATGGTAGAGGTCTACGGATCAACTCCATCAGTGATCCTAAAATTAGGTTTGGTGTGTATGTTATTGCATACAAGATCTTCCAGTCAAGAATACCTAATAGCATTGCAAGTGGAGCTGTTGATATTGCCTACAAGGTTGTAAAGAAGGATTTACAACTTGACCTAGCTGAGATGTTGCAGAGGAAACTAGAAGAGAACATGAGAACAATCCGATCAGCATGATCTAACACTTGTAAGTTTGGTTATCTCCTACTATGTACATTATTCTATTGACATAAATTTTTTCCCTCCTTCGGTAATGTGAAATGGAAGACAAACCAAAGGATTACACTAAAAATCAGTGACTACATTACAAGTCTAGACACAAAATTTGAACCGATTATGAATGAGTATTTTGCAAAGTTCAAAGCATGGATGGAGAAGAGATCCATAATACCAATGCAGTTGGTAGAGAAGTACGAGGATGACATTTGATTCATAGTTGACACAGAAACTACTCTTATCAAGGTAGTACAACCAAGGATAGCATGACTACCTCCGATGGACTATGAACTAGATATTGATTTAGCTTCTGAAGCTATAGAGAAATTACTTAATGAACTAGTTGACAAATTGACCATGAGATTTGGCACATTTGAGGAAGCTTGGACCCAAATATCAATTGGATTACAAGTTGAAAAGATGGGTAGGAAGAAGACTAAGATTGTCAAGACCCTGAAACATAAAATTTCTATCTCTCACTAGTACATTTGGGGCCAAATTTCGAAAGAAGTTTCTGACGGGTAACTTTTTCTTATGAATTTGGTGTTTTTTTTTGTAATAGGCCCCAATGATGTCAGTATTCCAATGGGTGTTTAATTGACCATCATAATTCTGACAGATTCAGGGTATACATTAAAAAAAAAGTGAAACAACCTCATCATTTTTATTTTGATTAGAGAGCGGGAGAAAAGGAGTGACAACTGAGCGCAAGAGAAGGTATGTGATTTCTTCATCTTTCAAGCCTCTGGCATAATATTCAAATGCATTTCATTTTATTGTTGAGGGAGTTTCTCTCTGAAATGACTGCATTCTACTGGTGTCGTGCCATAGCCAGTGCTTTATCTCTATTATTTGATGTTAATGGTGCTTGTGCTCAAGGATATTGATTCACTGTATTCAAATGTTTAGATTCATGTTTGTTGATATTACTGGCATATGTGTTTAATGATGCCATTATATATTGCTATCACTAAAATGACCACATTCTACTGGTGTCGTACCCTAGCCCATGCTTTAGCTCCATTATTTGATGTTATTGGTGCTTGTGCTCAAGGATATCCATTTTTTTGAAATGTTGACTGTGGTTATCAAATGGACAGCCTGCGAGCTTCTAGCTAGGTGCCATTTGTATTGATAGCTTAGGGCATCAAATGTATTGTATCATTGATAGTTGAGACTTTGTTAAAAGGAAATAGGACAAAGAACGATTTTTATTTAGTCTCTTTATTTTGATCCCTAAGTGGCTTACAACCCTAGAGAAGTATATGCAGATTTACGGATCCAGTTGCAGGGTACATAGCAGCTGATAATTCACAAGAAATCCATGCATCCAATTTGAATGGAAATTAATATAAAGAACTAGGGTCCTCCAATGGCCCAATCATCCAGACCTTGACTGTCCCCTCAACCAGTGACCCTTCAAAACTGGGTTATCATGTAATTAGTGAGTGATCCTTCATTCTCCTGGTCTGCCCTGCATCCAAACATATTGGAAATATACAATACAATGATAAAAAGTCTTTCACAATCCCCCTTCCCTCAAGGAACACTATCAACAAGTGACCC
>MU226750.1:322593-358268 GCA_018584345.1 Thuja plicata
TGATGACATCATATTTGGAGGCAATGATATGCTATGCAAATCATTTTCTAATGAGATGAGAAAAGATTTTGAGATGTCTATGTTTGGAGAGATCAAGTTCTTTCTTGGTCTATAGATCATTCAACAATGTGAAGGTATTTTCATTACACAGTCCAAATACATTACAGAGGTCCTGAAAATATTCAAGATGGAAGATTCCAAACCAATTGGAACACCAGTGGCTACTGGATATAAGTTAACAAAGGAGGACAAGACATCAGAGGTAAATCAAACTTTGTATAGATCAATGATAGGTAAACTTGTGTATGTTGTACACACTAGACCAGATATTGCACATGCAGTAAGAATTGTTGCTAGATTTTCTGCTAACCCCAGGGAATTACATATGACTGCTGTGAAAATAATTCTAAGATATCTAAAGAATACCAAGGATTATGGCTTATGGTATAGAAGAGAAGGAAAATTTGAACTTAAGGTGTTTATCGACGCTGATTAGGCTAGAAATCTTGATGACCAGAAGAGCACAACTAGAGGAGAATTCTTTATGGGTGAGAGACTTGTCACATGGATTAGCAAGAAGCAAGGATGCATCTCTCAATCTACAGTAGAAGCAGAGTATGTTGCTGCTGCTGCAAATTTCTCAAATATTGCATGGATCAAACAGTTACTGGAAGGTATGCATATGAAGATCCTAGAATCAGTGATTATCTATTATGATAATACCAGTGCAATAAACATTTCCAAGAATCCAGTCATGCATGTTAAGACTAAACACATTTTCATCAAGTATCATTATTTGAGAGAACAAGTTCAAGAAAAAGAGGTGATACTTGAGTATGTACAATCAAAAGAAAAATTAGTTGATATCTTCACCAAGCCACTGCCCAATGATACATTTGAGTACTTGAGGAAGAGACTAGGGGTCAAACCCTTGTCTACTAGTCAGTAAAATGACTAGAAGGCTGCATCAGCCTATATATTATCAGAATATCATACATGTTGATGCAAGTAAAAAGAACTTCAAAGCTAAATCTATATACAGACAGGTATATATCATCACCGAACACCAGAGCATATTGATGTATTGCTAATGGATAAGGTAAATTCAAGGAATATATTATGGATGGAGAGAAAAGATTACCTGACATTAATGTCAAATATCTGTAAGATACTTGTTTGGCATTGCTGTCAAAGGGATAGAGATTATCCATATTATCACATTATTTAGAAAAAGGGAGAAAGATTATCCATTATTAGATTACTCCAACAGGGAGAGATTACATCCATAGGGAGAGAGATTGTATGAGAAGAATATTCAAAGGGAGAGTTGCTGACAAGAGAAAAAGACATCAAAAGAAAAGAATAGTGAAGGGAGAGAAATTGTCACAAGGAAAGAACACAACACATTAGAAGAAGAAAAGGAGACAAGAATAAGATTTAAGCTAAAACAGAGCTTACTGATGGTCAAATTTTTTTTCAGTTATTTGAACAAAATGATTGGTAGTTTGATGAATCTCAACTGTTGTATTTCATATTGTATTAGAAATAGTATAGTGTGATAATATAGTATGTTTCCATCAATGCCAAAGACTTCAGAAAACCAAAGGAACCAAGGTTATGCTTTCAGCAATACATAAAAGTTATGTATTCACGAAGTGACAAACAACACCGACAAAGTGCACACCGAAAAATAGAGCAAAGATGAAAGTCACGGTGATACCCGATGAGCAGAGTTATAGTGTTTTCTAATGAAGAAAAACCACAGAGTGCCCGATGAGTAAAGTCAAAAGGTTGCCCGATGAGAAAAGTCAAGATTTCTCGATGAGTAAATTTCCAATGATGCTTGATGAATGGAGATCATGAATCTAACTGGAGTCTCACCGACGAAACTGTCAGTTGTCACCGATGACTTACTATAGTGGTGACCAACATAACAAAGAGTTCATAAAATGACAAAATATCTAGCTGGTAGAGCTAAATAAGGACTTATTTGGTTGGACTACTTTTTTTTATTAGACCAAAGATAAGTGATTGATTTAAAGATGATTTGTACAGTTGGCAAGAAGATATCTACGAGACAAATCAGGAGTTATGCTTTAAATCTGATTGGCTGGATTGTTTATCACGCCAAGAATCAAGAATCAAGAACAATGACTATTATGTCTATATAAGAGACAAGCTTAATTCATTTCAAAAAGCATGAAAATGGATTAAGGGGAGTGAATAGAAGGAGGATGCTGAAGAGAAAATAATGAAGAATAAATTCATATAGTACTGATCAAACAAGCTGAAGGAGAGCTAAGGAATTCTGTAGACACCGATGAATAGTGAGCACAGCATCATAGAGCAGAAAGTATGGAGCACAAGGATTGGATTGATACATTGGTTAGAGAGGTAATGCACTTAAATAGATCTGAAAATCTGCAATTCAAAGTTGCAATATGAACAGGTCATAGTGTTTTAGTTTAGCCATTGAAGCATCAAGTCTCTTAACTGAACAGGACTTAACAGTCTTCTATATATTGAGGTACATCTCAAGGAGTGCCAAAAAGGTTGATTCATGAAAGTAGAATTTCACTTGCCCGATACCTATTGATAGTCTAAGAAGGGGGCTGATTCAAGGATGGTAGCAATAGATGCCTGATACTAAGTGACAAACTCTATGTATAAAATCCTCTAACAAGGTCATACTTAACAGTGTGTTTGTAACCTTTAACAGGGTTGGCTCCTAACAGGGCTCACTTCAGAAGAGTGAAAATTTGGGGTACCGGTCCCAGTGGTTTTTCCCTTAACAGGGTTTCCACATTAAAACCCATGTGTTATGCGCTTATGGTTTATTACTTTACTATTTTACATTTCACATATGCATTTCTAGATCGATTGGTATACTCTTCTTATTTACTGAGTTTCGTTAAATAGTTATACTGCTTATCGGTAATCAAGGAGAATAAGGACAAATAAGGAAAACTGAAAGATAGTTAATCATTATAAAGTATTTTATGACATGCATCGTGTAGGGACATAATAATCTGAGATCTATAGATTGGTGGTTAAGTTTGAAGGATAAATTTTGAGGCGACTGATTCACCCCCCCCCCCCTCAGTTATTACTAACAATTGTAGTATAATTTGGACTACCAAATTCATCATCAGTATTAATGAGTTTGATGAATGGGGTATTCCAAAACTATTTGGAGAGATTTTCTATAGTTTTCTTGGATGAAATTCTAGTGTATTCTAGGAATTTTGAGGAGCATGAGAAACATCTACACTAGGTATTGCAGTGTTTGCGAGATAATCAGATCTATGTAAACCCATAAAAATTTGAGGTTTTTGAGATGGAGGTTAAGTATCTTGGCCATGTAACTCTGAGGATGGTATTGGAGTAGACCCTAAGAAGATACAGGCTATAGTGGAGTGGCCAACACCCACTAATGTCTTTGAAGTTTGAAGTTTCATGGGCCTGGCAGGATACTACAGATGATTCTTTAGATACTTATCTAGGATTTCTCACCCCATCACTTCCTTACAAATAAAAGGGAAGAAGTTTGTTTGGTCAGAGAAGTGTGAGGCGTATTTTCAATTTTTGAAGGAGAACTTGACTAGTGCTATGATTTTGGTAGTTCCTAATCCCTCAAGTGATTTTTTGATATGTACTGATGTAGGAGGTGTGTGTTATTACATATGAGTATAGGAAGCTTAAATACCATGAGATTAATTACCCTACACATTATCTCGAGTTGGTTTTTTTATCCTTTCCTTAGTAAGATGGAGATACTTTTTAATAGGCCATAGATTTGAGCTTCACATATATCATCGCAACCTTCAGTATATATTTAAACAACCCAACCTCAATTCCATCCAACTCAGATGGATGTAATTTTTATGTGAATATGACTTAGAGGTTAGGTATACTAAGGGGACTAAAAATATTATAACCGATGCTTTGAGGAGACTAAGGCACGAGCTATAAGCTCTCTCTCTCTCTCTCAGCATAGAATTTTGGAGTTAGGTTCTCTAGGACCTCTCCTCAGACACTTGGTATTGGGAGGTTAAGACATAGATAGAGTTATGGAGGCCCTTAGAGGGACATTTATCAAGATATTCTTTAGAGTTAGATGAGTTATTGAGGGAGGAGGATCATATTTATGTTCCACTTTCTAGTGATCTTCATACTTTAATTATCAGAGAAGCCCATCATACACCTTACTCTACCCACACCAGAGTAAATAAAATCCACACCGATCTACATCAGTTATAATATTGGTTAAGAATGAAGAGGTATATTGTTGAATTAGTGGAAAGGTTCTTGGAATGTTAGAGGGTGAAATCCAAGGATCAACACTCGACAGGACTTCTGTAGTCCCATCTTGTCCTGGAGTGGAAGTGGGACATTATTTCTATGGAATTTGTTGTGGGACTTTAAGTTACTCCATGGATACATGATGCTTTCATGGCCATAGTCAAAAAAATGATCATGGTAGCACATTTATCCCCCATGAGGTCCTCTTATACAATAACTTCATTTGCTAGAGTATTTATGAAGGATATTGTCATACTTCATGGTATTCCATAGAGGTTTATTTTTGATAGGGATTCATTATTCACTTCTGAGTTTTGGAATTCCCTTCAACATTCCCTAGGGACACATATGAACTTTAGTTCAACATATCATCAAGAGATAGATATACAGTGAAAGAGGGTGAAGAAAGTGCTAGAGGAAATTGTGTATGTGATAGATAGTCAGACTCACTAAGAAGACTACCTATATCTAGTGGAGTTTTCTTATAATAATGGATATCATAGTTCCATCTCATGTCACCATTCCAAGATTTATATGGTCATCCTTGCAGTACACCTATGGGTTGGGACCACTTGGAGGATAGAGTAATTATAGGTCTAGAGATGTTGTAAGATATGAAACAATAGGTTGATCAAATTAGGGAGCATCTTGTGACAACTCAGGATAGGGAGAAAAACTATGCAGATGCTTATAAGATTGATAGATAGTTCTCAGTTGGGAACATAGTATTCTGGAGGGTTTTCCTATGAAAGAGTCTAATACATTATGGAAAGGGCTCTAAGATTGCACCCTGGTTTGTTGGTCCATTCGAGGTCCTAGAGAGGATAAGGCCAATTTCTTATCAACTTTCCTTTCCACCCAACATAGCTCATATCTATGATGTTTTTCATGTTTCATTTCTTAGGAGATATATCCTTGATTTGACTCATGTTATGGACTACAATGATTTATAGGTAGAGGAATAGAAGTTGGCTTTGGATACGATACACATTCTATAGCAGCGGACACTAACCCTGAGGGGTTGCACTATTTATCAGGAAAGGGTCTAATGGGACCCTAATGATGAGGCCCCGACAACATGAGAGGACATTGTTGGACTTAGATTTAATTATCCATATATCTTTGTAGGCTTCCAGGATTAAGCCTAGTCCTAAGGGGGGAGGATTTAAAACCCTCTTGGATGAATCCATTATGCATATGTGATTGAACATTATTATGACATATTTTTTATTGATGGAATCTATATTTATGTTTTACTTTAATAGATTTAGATCATCATATGACTCATACTTGCATGATTATTGTTCTTTCATGATTACATATATAATTATGGTTATCTCTTTAGTTATGGATTTTGAGACTAACCTAATCATATGATGGATTATGTTTTGGATGTCTTGTATACTTGATTCTTTTATAAGTGCTTGTATTTATGATCTCTTTGTATGACTAGGGGTGAAGTCTTAGTTACTCACCTAGTAAGATCCATACAATGTCTCAAACCCCTTTCATCTATTTTCACTTTCTTCCTTATTATAACATAATAAATTTTGGATATGTTTATTGATTAATGTTTGATATGTTACATTTGAATATTTGTTTATGTGATGGGGGTAAATGAGATGCTCTCCTTCTATCCTTAGATATGTGAATGAAAGATCCAAGTTGATTAACCCAAAAGGAAGGATTAATGCATAAATGAATCAATCATTTGGAAACAAGAATAAGGAAGGAAGATCTAAGTACCCAATTTGTTGATTTGATTAATTTAAATGTGTTTTAGATTTAGATGAATTGAAAACCTTAATTGAATAAAATAGGAGAAATGCACTAACCTTGAAATATTTTAGATCCAAATAATGCTATTTTCAGAAGCCTGTGTTGAGTTTATGGAAAATCTAAGATCGGATATGGAATATAAATGTAGAGACGGACAAAACCCAAAAATATTTTTCTGTTCTGAGATAGTTCCAATTTGTACCCTCAAGTCAATGTCACCATTTTCCAAAATTTTTGATTGTGCCCTAGGTCACAATTGACCTAAAAAGTCTCAGACTAAAAATCTTCTTTTGGCTCCCAGAAGTTTGTTGAAAAGGGTATTTGAATCTTCGTCCTGATCTATTGTTCCAAACCTGTACCTGCAAGAAAAAGGGGGCTGTTTGTTGGGGGAGGGGTTTTCCTTGGTCAAACCATGGTTTTTGAATTAACCTTAAATATATAATTGAAATTGAAGAAATAAACAAAGTAAATGAAATAATTCACCTTACTCATGTAAAAGTCCTTGTGGAGGATTCGAATCCTTGAATCCACAAGTATGGATGTGTCAAATGAATGTATAATGTAGAATGTTGGATGTCTTCAATCCATTTCTTTATAGATCTTCAACACCAATCTTGAATGGGTTCTTGAATTGGAAGAGGCTAGGAGGAATGTAGATGGAGAAATCAGTAAGAGGGCTCCATGGAGCTTGAATCCTTCAATAGCCACCAATGGATCTCCTTGATGAAAATGGATGCTTGAGAAGTGCTTGAGAATGTATGAATGCTTCAATGGCTACTTGGCTTGCTTCAAATATTTCTTCTTAACCTTTGGAATTCACTCTTCAAGTCTTTGAATGTTCTTGCAATTGTGCTTGATGATGGTTAGAGAAAATGAGAGGAGAAAGCTTCCTTTTATATGAAATTAGGGCACAATCTTATAGAGAGGCCTACATAGGAGAATTAAATCCTAATTGGACCCATGCCCCTAGAAGAGGACCTATATTAAATATAATTTAGGATTTTTTGTCCCGAAGTCTGAAACAGCCGACCCGGAAGCGGGAATTAACTTTTTCCAAAGACCGACATCTGGAAACCCTGAGATTCTAGAATTTGGGCCTTGGACCTGAAAAAGGTTGATTGTGACCTAGGTCAAGGTCAAGGTTTACCTTGACCCAAAAAGGTCAACCTAGATGCCAAGACCAAAGTCCTAGTTTCTTAGTCTGGGTTGCCAAAAAAAGGTTAGAAAGAGTGGAAATAGGGTAGAATAGGGGGATAAATCCAGATCAAAGTTAGGAACCCATTCAAGGTGCTTGACATAACCCCAAACAACTACCCAGAAGGCTAAACTAGTCTACCATGGAAGTGCTTCCATTTTTTGACTATACATTTATCCCTCACTTTAGCAAGAGTATGGAATCAATACAAACTCTTGGTAAAGGAGATCATAAAGAATAGATAATCTTATTAGAATCATAAGGGACAAAGAAATCCTCAAGCCCCCAAGGGACTTAATTCTTTATCAATCCTAAGATCACAATAAGAGATACATCATGAATTAAGGAGAAGGAGAGAGAGGGTATGGTCACCTCGCCCAATGAGAACTTATGTCCCATTGTGAACCATACAAGAAAATAGTGCAACTGGAAAGATGGAGTTGAACTGCCTAGTGAATGTGGCTACTCAATAGTCAACCCATCAGGGACATCCATTCTTAAGGACACCTTCTGACCTTAAGGGATCAAAACATTATATATTGAAACTAGAGGGATCAAGAGATACATGTAAATTTAAACTAGAGGGATCAAGAGATCCTAAAAAGTAAAATGTTCGTGCTTTAAGGATTAACCTTTAATCCATAAAGGGAAAAAATTTTAAGTATTTGAAAATATTTTGAACGTGCGTGTGTGCAAAAAAGTGATTAGAGCGTATGCCACCACATTAAAGGCATTGCTAACACTTTAACAGGAGCAATG
This sequence comes from Thuja plicata, assembly GCA_018584345.1. NCBI lineage: Eukaryota > Viridiplantae > Streptophyta > Pinopsida > Cupressales > Cupressaceae > Thuja > Thuja plicata. The sequence goes on from MU226750.1 coordinate 330,629, forward strand.
TCTTGAACAAAAACATAAACAACTCTATTGATTACGTTTCCACTACAAGATGCCCCCAAACAAAGACAACTCATGGGAAATATCACATGAACATAAAAAAAGGACACAGAAGGCATCTACCTACTGTGGGGTTAGTATGATCATAAGATAACATGTACATATAGATATAATATTATTGCAAATGAATTAACATTGTTCCCCAAATAAAGTAGAACCATGAAGGATAAGCCAATCAGGCGCATCACCTACTCTCCCCATCTTGGTTTATATTATGTAGGGAAGGTGGGAAACTCACAAGAGGGACTATATCCAATATAGTAGGAATAATAGCCAATTCCAAACAAGGATCCTCTTGAGAATCATGTTGCTCGATACTAGGTGTGATTGTCAATTGATTTGAAAGAATATAAGGCAAGTCAGTGTCAAGGTCAATGGTTTCATATACATCACTAAGATCAATAAGATCATCTAAATTATCCTCCTCATCAAGATTAATTAAAATTGGATCTAAGATGTGAATAGGATCATCACATTCATTCATCTTAACATCATTTTGAATATTAACTTCTTTCAACACATCAGGCATAGGTTGGTCAAAAGAAGGTAAAGTATTTCAAAGAAAAGAAGCACGAGCCCTAGCATTAGCTCTATGCTTATTATGATGTTCATTAGCAAATTTATTACGTTTTTCTTTGTTTGACACATGTGGAGAATTAGGAGGAAGAACAACTGGTTCCTTCTTAGGTTCTATAGGAGGATTCACAAGATTCATAGTGGGCTGAGTAACAACACTGGGAGGTTGAATAATAGAGTTAGCAGTAATGGATAAAGGAGGTATAGAAGGAGTTGGCAAAAGACCATGGTTGAGATCTAACTGAGGCATACTTAACTCGATAATATTGTGATGTTTATAGGCTTGATATGAATGAAAAAGGTTGTCAGGGTGAGGAGGACATGAATTAGGTAATGAGGGCCAAAAAAAATCAAGAGTAGCACAATCTCTAGGCCTAGAAGGTTGATATAGACTATGATTAACAGTTTTTACTTCTCCATTATGAATGAACATAAGACATTTGTGAATAGGAGAAGCAATAGCATGCATAGCAGTTATCCAAGGAAAATCAAATTTGACTTGAAATTGATCATAAGTAGGAATGACAATGAAATTAGTATCTACAACCTTGCCACAAAGTTCAACAGGCAAGTTAATAGAACCAAGTGCAGGATAAAGAAAACCATTACAATTTTGGATCCATGCATCTGATACATCATAACAATCGTGTTGTAGGAATTTCATAAATAGATTTTCCTTAGTAATAACATTAATTAAAGATGTAGGATAAACTAGAAAACCACGTGTAGGTATCTTAGCAATCCTTTCATAAACATAAAGGGGACCATCAAGAGCCTTAATAGTCTCAGAATCATCAAAATTAATTAAAAGTTCCCGACGTTGTTTATCCTTAGTTTGTTTCTAAAGTTTAGGTAGAACTAGAAGTTGAGGTGGAGGTGAAGGATCTTGAACAATAGGTGGAGATACAACAATGATTTCCACATGATTAATGATGTGATTAAGATCATCCATCTTTGAATCATAAATGATATCCACAGAAGATGGTTGAGCAATAGTATTAGTATCATGTGTAGGTAGAGGATTCGTGTAGATTTGAAGGTTTTGATTAGGAGGAGAGACAAATTCATTCCCATTACCATCAATATTATCAATAGATAAAGCATTGGAATCGATTAAGTCTTGAACTTTATGTTTTAGGGAATAACATTTTTCAGTATCATGTCCATTCTAGTGATGGTATTGGCAAAAATCTTTAGAATCAAAATATTTTGAAGCTATTGTAGTAGGAAGGAGAGGTCAAATAGGAGGAAAAGTAATCATATTAGCACTTAACAACCTACTCATAATGGAATGTAAATATTCAAAGAGAGGATTAGACGTACGATTCATATAGAAAGCAGTGGATGCAGAAGTGACATTGTGAGATGCAACATCAACTTGATCAGCAACCGCATTCATCTATTTATTAATCTTGATGTAGTTGTTAGGTTTCTGAAATTTATTAGTTTTAGGAGCATTTTCACTCTTATCAACTGGAACAGAAGCCATTGGAGTGTTTCTCTCAAATTGAACCACTTGTAATTGATAATGATGAAGTGCTGCACAAAGTTGTTGAAAAGAGGTAAATTCAGTAAGCAGAATCTTATCTCTAATATCCTTTTGTAAATTTGAAATAAACATGTGTTGAATATCAATATCAGGAATAGGATAAGAAATCTGAGCATACAAATGCTTAAATCTACCAATGAAATCAGTTAATTTTTCCTTAATGTTTTGTTTACAATGCATTAAATCAGTTAAGGAAACTTGCGGACCAATATTATTTTGAAATTGTTGAATGAAGGTATTAGCAAGTTTAGGAAAAGAGTCAATAGAATAAGGAGGTAGAGAACAATACCATTGCAAAGCCTTATCACAGAAGGTTCTAGCAAATAGTTTAGCCAAAATCCTATAGTCATGAGCATAATCACTACAAAGGATTTGAAATGTTTTAACATGAGTAACAGGATCGCCTTTACCATTGTAATTATCTAGATGAGGCATATCATCTTATTAAGGAACATGAGCATGAATAATGTCAAAAGATAAAGGACTACCCATGTCACATGTAGGAATGCTAAACTTGGATTGAGTTAAAGATGCAAGTTGTTGTTGTAAAGATGACACAGTCTGGGCTAAACTAATAATTGTTGAATCATTAGAAGACACAGGTGGCATAGGAACATTAGGAACACTAGGAAATGTGTAGGAGGAAGTAGGAATAGAAGATACAACTGGTGGAACATTTGGAACCATATCTGGAAGGGGATTAGTATAAGTAAAAGGTACACTGTGGTATGAAGGTTGTGAGGTAGGTAAAGATACCGGTGGAACACTCACTGGAATAGATGAAATTGGAAGAGATGTAGTCATCAAAGGAGGAGTATAAGCAGGAATGCTAGGTAAAGGAATGGAAGAAGGTCCTTGACTAGTGATAGGAGGAGTATATCCTAGATCTTGAGCCGCTTGAGCTAAAGGTTTAACATTCAAATGCACAAGATGGGTGATACCACTCAAGAAATTAACACCTTGATCACTATCACAAAGGAATTTCTTAAGAGCCTCTATAGATTGAATGTAGTCTTGACTGTGGTTTTCTTGAATTAGCCAATTTCCCATTTTATCAAGTTCAGTTGAAAGTTTTTGCACTTGTTCAGGAGGAACTCTTAAAGCATCATCCTCATCATGAGATGAGTGAGAAGAGTTATGCTCCATAGAAGGATTGGAATCATGAGTATTCAAGTTTTCATCTGGGATCCTATGGAAAGGAGAGGAAGATTCAGGATCAAAGGAACCCATGATTCTACGGCTTCTTCTAACCGGGATGCTATAAGTAGGACTAGTAGTGGTAAAGATCATACATCAATGTAACACAAATGAACTAATTTATAAAGCAAAGAGTTGATTTTAATTTTTGAAAGGAAATGAAAGAACATAAAAGAAAGCTAATCTAATATGAATGCAAGATCTAACATAAAATATGTAAATCTAACACCAAAAAGAAAGAGTTGTCTATCGCAGGTTCACCAAAATGTAACATAAGAAATTTTGGATATGTTTATTGATTAATTTTTGATATGTTTTTTATTAAGGTAAATACAGGTTTTGAAAGGACCCCAAAACCTTTTATAATAAGCTACTAGAGATAAGCATCAAAGGCACATACAAACATAGAAATCTTGCATCGAACAAAAGGCAAGACCCAGAAAGACACCCTAGAACAAAAATATGAAATTACAAAAACTGCCACAAGAACGCACAGTTTCTAGCACAAAAACTAGCACAATTTCAATCAAAATTTTCAGATCTAAAGAAGAGACATCACATCATTTTCTGGTAGGCTTCCTCTGCCTCCTTCTGCATTTCTTCCATCTTGTCAATGGACTCCTTTAGCTCAAGAATCTCTTTCAAGATCTCAAGGAATTTTCTTTTTATACCACTTCGGGTTCTCGAACTAGGGCCTGAACTTCCCGCCTTTTCTTCAATGGTAATTGTTGTATTTTCCAGCAGGCTTCTTTCCAGATAATCATATAAAACTTTCAAGTTCTAAACTAAAACTTGAAGCCCCTCATTGTTGTGCTTAAGGATGACCCATATCATGTGCCCTTTGTGGCTTATCTGTTCTTTCATTTCTTTTATCTTTTCTTCCACAGTCTCATTAACTCTAGTAGTGAACTCCTCATCTCTATTACTATGATTTACCTTAATCATCAGATTTTTCTCCATTTCCTCAACCTAAGCTTTGAAAGGCTCCATCACCTCCTGCATCTCAGTCAATTGTTGCTTCATGATCTTCATCTCCTCACTAAGCCAGTCTTCCATACTCGCCCCATAGTCCACTTTGCTTTTCTGGATTCTGTCATCTCTACCAAAACTGACCTCTTTTGGGCCCATTCTCTGTTTCTTACTCTTTTGGGATTCTATCATTAATTTCTGATATGTTACATTTGAATACTTTTTTATGTGATGGGGTTAAATGAGATGCTCTCCTTCTATCCTTAGATATGTGAATGAAAGATCCAAGTTGATTAACCTAAAAGGAAGGATTAATGCATAAATGAATCAATCATTTGGAAACAAGAATAAGGAAGGAAGATCTAAGTACCCAGTTTGTTGATTTGATTAATTTGAATGTGTTTTAGATTTAGATTAATTGAAAACCTTAATTAAATAAAATAGGAGAAATTCACTAACCTTGAAATATTGCATATCCAAATAATGTTGTTTTCTGAAGCATGTGTTGAGTTTCTAGAAAATCTGAGACCGGATTTAGAACAGAAACGTAGAGACAGACAAAACCCAGAAATATTTTTCTATTCTGAGACAATTTTGATTTGTACCCTCAAGTCAATGTCACCATTTGCTAGAATTTTTGATTGTGCCCTAGGTCACAATCGACCTAAAAAGTCTCAGACTGAAAATCTGCTTTCGGATCCTGGAAGTTTGCTGAAAAGGGTATCTGAATCTCCATCCTGATCTACTATTCCAAACCTGTACCTACAAGAAAAAGGGGGTTGTTTTTTGGGGGAGGGGTTTGCCTTGGTCAAACCCTAGTTTTGGAATTAACCTCAAATATATAATTTAAATTGCAAAAATAAACAAAGTAAATGAAACAATTCACCTTGCTCATGTAAAAGTCCTTGTGGAGGATTTAAATCCTTGAATCCACAAGTATGGATGTGTCAAATGAATGTAGAATGTTGGATTTCTTCAATCAATTTCTTTGTAGATATTCAACACCAATCTTGAATGAGTTCTTGAATTGGAAGAGGCTAGGAGGAATGTAGATGGAGAAATCAACAAGAGGGCTCCATGGAGCTTGAATCCTTCAACAGCCACCAATGGATCTCCTTGATGAAAATGGATGCTTGAGAAGTGCTTGATAATGGATGAATTATTCAATGGCTAATTGGCTTGCTTCAAATCTTTCTTCTTCACCTTTGGAATTCACTCTTCAATTCTTTGAAAGTTCTTTCTATTGTGCTTGATGATGTTTAGAGAAAATGAGAGGACAAAGCTTCCTTTTATATGAAATTAGGGCACAATCTTATAGAGAGGCCTACATAGGAGAATTAAATCCTAATTGGACCCATGCCCCTAGAAGAGGACCTATATTAAATATAATTTAGGATTTTTTGTCCCAAAGTCTGAAACAGCCGGTCCGAAAGTGGGAATTAACTTTTTCCAAAGACCGACATCCAGAAACCCTGAGATTCTAGAATTTGGGCCTTGGACCTAAAAAAGGTCGATTGTGACCTAGGTCAAGGTTGACCTATACCCCAAGACCAAAGTTCCAATTTCTCAGTCTGGGTTGCTAGAAAAAGGTTAGAAAGAGTGGAAATGGGGCAGAACAGGGGGATAAAGCTAGATCAAAGTCAGAAACCCATTCAAGGCACTTGACATGACCCCAAAACACTTACCCAGAAGACTAAACTAGTCTACCATGGAAGTGCTTCCATTTTCTGACTATACATTTATATATATGTATATATGCACATGTATACTCTCTTTTTTATGTAGGCTTGCAAGCACCAGGCATCAAATTCACTTGGCTTCATAGTTATGAGTGTGCCCTCCAATAATCGATGGTTTTTATTGTAGAAATAGCACCAATACCCTTTCAATTACCTTCTCTTTGTCATTATTATTTAGGATCATTAGGGATTCATATTTAGTTGATTTTCCTCATCTGGGTTGGGCATAACTGTGATTTTTTTCATTAGTAGTTTTAAAAAAAAAATGTCATGATTATGTGGATCCATGTTTGTCATATTCTAAGTGTGTGTGTGTGTGTGTGTGTGTGTGTGTGAAAATGTGACTTAGCTAGACAACACAAACACTTCAATGAATCATTGTATGATTGATTAAAAAAATTAAACTAATGAAGCACAAATCAATCAAAGAAACTCATTACCTTCTAGTAAATAGTAGTATGAATTTTGCTCTCAGATCATCACAAAATCCAGTGATTATAGACTCTATCTAAATGAAGGATTTTGAAAGCTAAGGTAAATGAAATGTAAGTACATCCAAATTAAGCTAATATTAATCTATTATTGAGAAAATTAAAGTAAGATTCCTATGATTTACTTATGAAAATGCAAGTAAACTAAATAAACTATGTATATGATAAGAAATGAAAAATAATCTATCACCAACCCGACATCATTTCTCTACTTCAAAATTCTCTCCTTTTTAGAAGAATGGAGGCCTGATTATATATAAATCCTCTTGAAAATGGATGGGCTAGATCAATTAATGATTGACGATTGAGATTGATGTCAAACTAGCACAATCCATGTACAACTAATTTGATTGGATGAGACTCAAATTTGAAGAATCAGTTATCTCCAATGATTAATCAATCCTTTTAGAAGTTGCTAAATTGAATGATGAGTTAACAAAAATGATTGAATAGATAACTGATTTGTTTCCAAAATGATAATCAGTTGACTAAACTAAACTAATTTGATGAATATTTTTGGATTATTCAAATGGTTTAATGCATTTTTCATTCAAATTGTGATGTCATAATTAATGTAATCCCTTTTTGTGATTAATTGACAATTCTTATTTATTTAATCAACATCCTAAGACATTAATTAAATAAATAGTATAGGTTTGATTTAATTGTCAATAATATTAGAATTTAGGAATTAATTACTTAAATAGGATCAAGTGTGATGATTGAATGAGACCTAGAGTTTAGGTCAAATCAAATTGATAAGTTGAATTGCCTTAGATTGGGACTTGGGGGATTTAATCAATATGAGTATTTTCTTGATGAACAGTCAAGATTAGGGGCTTAGGGTTTTGTAGACCATTTTTGAGTGATTACATTGAGTATCCATGTTTGAATCCTTTGCTTGATGACTTCCATATTGCTCTTGTTTTATCGGATGGCTTGGTGACTTGTGATGACTTTTCAACACTCTTGATATTTTTTGGCTCCTTGGATCTCTGAGTTAATCATGATATTGAGAACATTATATGTATTCTTGATAATAATATTGTGTTAAATGTTTTATAAATGTTTGTTAATCTATTTGGTTAGAATAGTGTGTGTGTGTGTGTGTGTGTATATGGGTAAGTGCATCAAGTTGCTGGTTAGAAAAGTGGACACATGCAAAAAAAACTCAAAATTTTGCAAAAATCGTGTGGGTTATTTGAATTTCAAAATGTTTTGGCTTGGAAAATTTGAGCCTAAAACTTGTTATTAAAAATATATATAAATTTCCTCATAACCCACGTGGGAATATGAAGAACTAAAAGTTCTCAATAACATGTGTGGGTTATGAAGAACTATATTTTGTTTTTCAACCGGCGGGTTGTGCTCATTTTCAATGCTCAAACATGAGAAACAACGAATTGAGGTATCCCAAAAATACCAAAACATGAGTGTGTTCCTAATTTAATTGTATTTTACCAATGTTTAGAGAAATTTTCAACCATGCCACACCGTCGAATAGATAAGTATTTTTTGTTTTTATTGTTTTTTTTTGAATTTGAATTGAAGTAGGGTTTGTTTAATTGATTAAGTTTTTTTATTAATTTGAAGCAGATTCTGAAAATAATCCTGGACAACAAAATAGAACACAAAGACCTCTTCATGCTCAACCAACACAAGAAAACCCTAAAATAATGGCACATAAGAAACAAGAAAAACCTCAAGATGTTGTTCATTCTTTTTCTTGTTTACATACAAAATGCTTGTGACAAGACCAATCTATTATCTACCCACATACTGATCAAGAAAGAAAAATAATAATAGTAATAGGGTTCCTATACCCTGTTCACTTTGAGTTCCACAAACTCAGGCAGGTTTACCTTTTTCTTTTCTACTTGGAATGATCCAATCAAAGTATCATTCAAGAAAATTTATAGTGGAAATTATAGTACCCTTGCTTTTGTAATTTACTTATTTGATAAAACAAAACAAAAATAGAGTACCAAAGTGTTTAATTAAATGTTGATAGCCACCACTCTAAATGAATGAAAAACCAGTGCCTTATCCTAGGGTATCGAGTCACTTTAAATATTCAAAACCCTTGACAGTAATATAAACTCACAAACACCTACATATTTGAACAAAGGATAAATATACATTGCATATCACTCCGCATATACATATTTGATAAAATCATCAACTTTCTTAAGGATTTCAAATTTCACTTAAACCACTCTAAGGAAATTAATTCTCTCCTTGAGAGAAACCCCAAAATGATTTCACAAACTGCCTTATAGCTAGATAAATTGAACAATCATTAACCATTCAATTTAAACAAAACTCAAAATCTGAAACAAAGACGACCATTCATGAATTTTCAAAAATTGTTGATGGATTTGTATTTATCTTTATATCAAATGGCTATTACATTCAAAATGAACTTTAAACACCTATTTAATTTCTTGGTCCAATACCATAGTTTTTCAATTGTTTTTTTAGTAAAAAATGACTATATCCTCCTAGTAGTCTTGGAATCCTTTTATAACTAAGGATGCAACAAGCTTCAGACTACTTGGGAGAGTCATAATATCTTGTAAAAAATTTGAAACAATAAAAGAGAATACAAAATCCATAACAATACATAGATGATAACAAAACAAGTCAAAAGTTGTTGCAACCACATGACATCTGCTGCCCTTTTAACATAGCCTCCCACCTGTTCACCTCCTTGTCGGTGGTCCAACCAAAACCATTTTATTTTTCTAACTTGGTGATGGCCTCTGTCCATCTAGCATCTATGATCATCTTGGCCTCAGCAACAAACTTGGTCATATCGACTTCAACCTTAAATAATCTGTCAATCAAATCGGTTAAGTAACCAACATCAATATCCTTATCCAAGTACTCATTTACATCATCTATTTTCCAAATTGAATCAAATTTCTCCTCCTATATAGACTATTCTTTCAAATCATTATTAATATCATAAATCTAAGGAATCGGTGCATTGCACTCTTTGCAAAATAACTACAATTTGTTCCTAATCAATCCATCGACTGATCTTTCTCCAAAATATCAAAACTGATTTGATATGATCTGCACAACCACCAGTGTGAATCCATTAACTTGGTCCATCAATGCAGATCAACCTTGTAGAAAAAATCCAACCACTTCCCTGTGACCAAGACACACTGCCACACCTTGGAAACCCTCAGAAAGATTAAAATTTTAAAATACCTAACTCAACGGTCACCCTTGGTGTGGAAACTCCATCAAAGGCCAAGATCAAACCTTAAATTAATTTTAAAATGTGGTCATCTAATCAACCCTTAAAACACCCAGGAGCCCGCCATCGAACAAAGGAGAAAATGGCTCGCTCAGCAACAAAGTCATTCGATAGAAATGATGTGGCATTTGGGGCCCCTCCATAATGTAAAATCCAATGTTGAATAACCCTCAGAAACCTCTTTCAATGTACCATGTTATTTGACACCCATCATGTCCCATATCCATTCCATTGGTCAAGGACACATGGCACCTCCATGCACAATCATACACCGCAGCATAATACTATTTTCTTCCTTGCGAGCTTGCAACCATCATCAATATTCTTCACTGGTAGCTCCATGCACAATATTTGGTACCACTTTACTTTTCCTCATCAACCTGGACATGTGTCATTCAGGCATGATCTCATGATGAGTATACTTGGGGCAGCTTTGGATCAAGGCATCACGCCAACCATTAGATTAAAATAGATCTACTTGATGGTTTATCTTTTGGCCCCACTTGGGTGAGATCTCCAATGGACACATGTCCGCTAGGAATGATCCTGTGATGAATAAAAAACATGCATCTTCTATTCTAGGCATCACGCCTTCCATCTGATAAAAAATGATCTATCTTACCATTAACTTCCTTTTAACCCGACCAGATCCTACCACTTGCCATGTGTCACATAGTCGTGATTCCTTGAAGATAAACCTCCCCGCATCTTTCATTCACAGGATTGCACCCATCGTTGGATTAACTTTTATCTGACTGACATTTGTTCTCATCTTTATCTTTGAAAACGTCATCCTCACAATCCCAAGATGGACACTTGTCACTTTGGTACAATTCCTTGATGGTTATTCTTCATGCATCTTTTGATCAAGGCATTATGCTTGTCATTGGATTAACTTTGACTTTCTCGACATCTTTAAGGCATAGAAAACCACAAGGACTTTAGACTTAGGAAATATTAAAACACGAGCCTCACTAGAAGTTAGGACTTAAAAGGAAACAACCCCCCATATGACTAGTTAAGACACATGACTAAAAAATCATGACTGCCCAAAAAAACATAAAGGCCAATCTTAACAAAGAATTAAAAGCTCAAAAACCCTAACATTTTCTTTTCAAAAATTTAAAAGAGCTTACCAAAAATGACGCGGGAAAAACCACTTCTTAGCCTTCATGGGAAAAATTTAAAATATACAGTGCTAACAGTGGCTCTGACTAGGGAAAGTTAATTACAAGATTAATATTAGAATCCAACAACTCTGGGATGTAGACCAAAACTAAAAGTGAAATTGTACACAAAAAAACAAGACCTAAAACAAAACAAAAAAACTACTGTGCATGGAAGAAACATTATGAGAAATAATGTTTCACAAATTGTCCATGCACTGGCAATTCTTGCATCTCACCATTTTAGTTTTCCAAATAATGAGTCCTTTCCATGGAAATCCTGAACTACAAAAGGGATAATGACTCATATTTTCCATGCTTTCCCTTCTCTTCTTTTCTTGCATTCTATTGAAGCACCACATCATTGATTTGAAATTTCCTCTCAGTTGCTCTTTTGTCAAATAAATATTTTTATTGCTTCTAGATTTTCAAATTTTTCTTATGTGCTTCACTCCTAATTTCTTCTAACTCAACCAATTGGATCATCCTATCCATCATAGGTATTGACATTTCAATGCTACGACCTTTTTTTCTTCTCCAAAATCCTTTTAATAATCTTCATTATACTTTTATTGTTGGACTCAGCCTGTCCATTTTCTTATGGATGATAAGGTGAGGAGTAAGATATAACAATACCATGACTTTCACAAAAATCCTTGAAATCCTCAAACTTGAAGCATGTGGCATTATTCATTATTAACCTAGTTGGAACACCATACCTGGTCTAAATATTATCTAACAGGAAATTCATAACCACTTTATTGGTTTCTTTCTTGGATGGGATTGCCTCAATCCATTTGGTGAAATAATCAGTGGCTACTAGAATCCAACTTTGACCTCCACTTGAATTTTCTGCAAATTCACCAATAAAATCAATGCCCCACTAGGCAAAAGGTGCTTCTACTGTCATAGGATTCAACAATAATGCTCCCAAATATTTTATTTTAGAAGAAAACCTTTGGCAAGATTCATATTTCTGCACAAAATTTTGGGTATATCTAAAAAGAGAAGACCAATAACATCCAGCTCTAATTATTTTATGTGTTGTAGTTTTTGCAGAGTAATGTCCTCCACAAACATCGTTATGCATTTAATTTAAAACTCTCTAAGAATATGATTTATCTAAGAAGAATAGTAAAATCTAATCTCTATTTCTCCAAAATAAATCACCCTAAACAAGCACATACCTCTGAGCCTAGAGCCTAAGAGTCCTTTTCTAGGTATCTGTCATATTCTCTATACATTTCGCATTTTTCAAATTTATATACAACATCAAGATACCATGGCTGTAATTCACTACTAGTATGAGTCATACCTATAATATGAACATTGTTAATATGGGCCAGCTCCATGTTTATGTCTATCATAAGCTTAGATAAACCCAAACCCCTAACCAAATTTTTAATCTATATCTCCAAATTTAATTCCTGAATTTTGTTGATCCATCGACACCTTTTTACATTAACTTCAGACTGAGACAGGATATCCTTTACTGCTGCATGTGGAACATAAGAAATAATTTTTTCACAAACCAAATAAGGTCTAAAAACCTTGACTTCTTTGACTAAGGCATACTAAAAAATGCAATGGGGTGATCAAATCCCTCTTTATCCTTTTGCAGCAATAGTATGAAATGAAGCAAAAGAGAAAAGAGAGAAAGGATTTTCATAATCAGGGGATTGTAGCATTGGTGCTTCCTAAATGGTCACTTCAATTTTATCAAAATTCATCTAAGCCTCTTTGTCCCAATCATACTTGGCATTATTTTTAAGCAATTTGACTATGGGTTTCACAATCTCTGCAAAGTTTACAATGAATCTTCTCAAAACGTTTATCTTACTCAAAAAAAACTATACACCCTTAATATTCTTGGGAGGTAAAACCTTGTTAATAGCTTCTATTCTTTTGGGGTCAATTATAGCCCCCTCTTTTGATACTATGTGTCCCAATAACATTCCTTTTGTCATAGAAAAATGACATTTCTTCAGATTTAATGAGATTACATACTCTAAAGCCTTACTAAAAATCTTCTCTAAATGTTTACAATGGCCCTCAACCCTCTTCAAGTATGGAGTCAAGTCATCTTGATATATTACCATGATTATTTTTACAAATTCTTTGAAAGCCACATCCATTACTCTTTGAAAAGTGGCTCCTGGATTCTTCAAGACAAAAGGCATTCTCACATAAACATATGTCCCTCATGGAGTGGTAAAAGTTGTTTTTAACTGCTTAGATTCTCAAACCAATGCTTGATTGTAGCTAGAGAATCCATCCATCGTGGACAAAAGATCAAAGCATGTAACCCTCTGTAACATGGCCTCCATATTTGGCAAAGAATAATCATCCTTCAAAGAAGCTACATTCAAGTTTCTAAAGTCAACACACAGTCTAATATCTTTATTATTTTTTCTAACTGGCACCAAATTTGACACCCAAGAAGAATGTCATAGGTTATATTATCCCAGCATCTCTGAGTTTCATTAACTCTTACTGCATTTTGGGTGCAAACAATGGATTAATTGGCCTTTGATTTTTCCTGAAAGGTTTGACATCAGTTTTCAAAGAAATTTAATGTTGGAAAAGATCCTCCTTGTAATCCTTAATATATTTATAAGACCAAGAAAAAACACACTTGTACCTTTTCAAAAAATTAATCAGATTACTTCCCACATGAGGTGGTAACCTTTTCCCAATATACACAAGCCTAGGGGTAGATTCCGACCCTAGATTTATCTCTTCCAACTCCTCCATCTTAGCTGAAGATCTCTGACACAAATGACTATCATTATAACTAAACGTTAATTCCAATTCAACCAAACCCTTATGGATTTCATTTATCTACAATTGTGCAATTTTATTCCCAAATATGGTTTCTCTTCCATCAACAACTTTCACCACATTATTAAAATCAATGTTCTGGCCCTCATAGTTGTCTAAACATTGGATAAATGTAAGGATGTCATTATAATTTTCAAAAACATTCCAATTATATACATTCTCAGGGATAACAAGCCTAGTTTTGGTTTCTATAAAACAAACTCCTATCAATGTCAAATCATCATTTTTCATAGCAACACTAGCCAAAAAATCTACCATGATGTTTTTGGATCTCTTTATCCATTCAATGGAAAATGCATTAAAAAGTTCAATTTTATCCCAAACAACATACTTATATTGTTTCAATCTATCATTCTTGACAACATACTTGGATCTAACTTGAGATATTGCTAACTCTGAATCTCCAAAGACCCTTAATAACTTAATGCCATGTTTAATTCCATTTTCTAATCCCAAAAACAATGCTTCATATTTAGTTGTATTATTTGTACACTGGAAAGCCAAAAAAAATGAATACTTGAAAGTAATACCTGATGGAGATATAAATAAGACACCAGCTCTTGATCCTTCTTTTGAGCAAGCTACATCAAAATACATTTTCCATAATCCATGTTGTTGCAATTATAATTCTTCTACTATGGGGTCATTATTTTTTAATTGTGGCTGAACCTTTTCAATTCTGAAATTCTCCATATCTACACCCAGGAAACAATTTAGTATCTTTGGGTCAACTCTCTCAAAAATCATGGGAGCATGTGGCTCTTGATATAGCTTGACCTCACTTCCATTTATAGAAATTGTAGCAAAAGACATATCTAACTGTACATGCCCTTCAATAGATGCAACCCATTGCCTTGATAGCAACATTCCATAATGAGGTTGAGTATCAACCACAAAAATATCCACTTTAAAATTAGCCTCAGGGAATGCAACAATATTGACTTCAACCCCTTTTAGGGTTCCAGTCACAGGAACCTCCCTGTTGTCCATAGCATAACATATTCCAAAAGAAGTGTCAACTTTCAGACTCCAACTCCTTCATCACATCATAAGGAATCACATTTGTAGCATCTTAGAGTCTATCATGCAATTTTTTAACAATATATTATTTACAAGCAACGTTACATATAATGGGTCAACTTGAGAAGGCTCTTGAGTAATTATATTCCCAACACATATCTGGGGCCCATTTTTGTCTTCCTTCTTTTCTTTTGATTCAGTATTTGACGCAAAGGAATCAACTACATCAAGTAGAGTTGAAATAAATGAGAAGGTCACCTCCCTATGTTCTTTTATCTTTAATATCTCAACTAATTACACAGAAACCTTCATTTGTGACAAAGCATGTTTCATGTCAAAGGTTGGAAAAATTATAGTAGCCTCACAAGAAAATTTACCTTTGTTTTCTCTAGGTTGACATGGCTTCTTCTCACTAGTAGGGGTGATTTTTCTTCCACTAATAGGAATTACCTTGGACTCTTCTTTATTTGTCATGTTTTCCTTAGCACCACTTTTAACTATATTCTGAGTATATCCCTTAGGGGAAACTTCTTTGATAAAGAGTGAACCAGGCGTTCTTTTTTCTTGATAAACCTCTCTATTTTGAAGATTGTATGAGCTTCTTTCATGGGCCTCTTGTTGGGACTATTTTGTATTTTCTAATTATTTCTAAGAGATTTGGTTCCCAATGTTGGTTTATGCCTTAAAGTTCAAAGTGTCTTCAAGCATGCCCTCAAATTTTCCTGTAAGTTTCTGCTTCCCAAGCAATATGGTATCGAAAATGGATGAAAGCCTTAAACCCTAGGTCTCTTGTTTCTTTACTATGAAAAAACCCTAGACCCTAATGACCTTGTTCTATTTTGAAGTTACTTTTGGTGAGTAACTTAAGTGTTTTTAAGTCATGTGCATTTTTGAGCTTTACCTTATTCTCCTAATCTCATGATCTAGACCGAATATTCTTTATGGTCTAGAGACTTGGTGCAAGATATTGTCTCTTAATCTTGGGAAGAAAGGAATATTCTCATATGGATTCAAAGATTAAGCATAGGTGGTCGATCTTATTTTCATAGTACGGTTGGTGTGTGATCGCTAGACAAAGATGAAGTCAACTCAAAAATTGGGAGATTCGGCGAGGCCATGGATGCAGTTTTAAACGTGTAGCTAGTGCTAGATCTCATGACTTAACTCAAGTTATAAGAAATATTTAGAGATTTAGAGATAGCCTTATCTCTGAATCTTGTAATCTAACTTGAGGTTAGGACAAAGTCTACATTTTTCTTTATCACTTGATCTCCAGGTGGAATCAGGGTTAAGTGAAATATTTTGAGATTCAGCGAGGATCATTGATCTCATTTCAGATAAGCGGCTAGTGCGTGATCTCTAGATAATAGCCAAGGTCAAGATTTTATTCAGCATTCAAGCAAGGGCCATTGATCTTGTTCTATCCTTGGTTTGATCGTGTGATCTATGCATAATCTCCCATTTTACTCCAGAGTTAGTAATTCTTTCAACGAATTGGAGTTTTAGTTATCTCCCAATCTCCAAATGAATCTGTGGTTGAAGCCAAGTCTAGTAAATTTTATTGTGGGATTCAGAGGTGACTTGGTCGCATGATCTCTGAATGGAAGTGCAGTTAAGAAAATGATCTTGAGATTCAGCGCAAGTCATTGGATCAAAAGAAAGATCAAGGGTTGTATCTTAATCTCAAAAAGAATTGGTCAAGTACAAAAAAAATTCATAGACTTAGGGTTGATCGTTGATCAAAGAAAGATTTGAGGGCTAGCGCATTATCTCCAAATTAAACCTAAGTTATAAGAATTATTGAGTGACTTAGAGATCTATTCATTCACTGAATCTCCAAATGAATCATGGTTAGTTGTGGTTAGTTCAAAGCCAAGTCAGGTTTTCCAAGGGAGAATCTAGATGATTGGTCAGAACAAAGATGTACCTCTAGCGTTGAATCCCTATAAAAAGTCAAGAGGTCATGAATCATTCAGTGATCAGGAGGTAATGAGCTAAGATGCAGAAACATGTTTAAGTGGCTAAGGAAATTTGTGGTGTTCATAAAATATTGAAGTAAACACAAGGTTAGACAAATCATTTAGTGATTCAAAGATAGCCTTTATCTCTGAATCTCAAGACTTGACTAGAGTTAGTACAAACCTTGGGAGATTGTGAGATAACCTTTATCTCATAATCTCAAAATTGACTGGATTTAGTGCCAAGGAGTATGAAATCAAGTATGAGCCTTCAATCATAAGTCAAGATCAAGGGTTGGCACATGATCTCCAGATAAATTGAGCAAGTACAGAATGATTAAGAGATTTAGCGCAAGCCATAGATCAAGATCTCATCGTGTGGCTCGCACGTGATCTCCGAATAGAACTTGAGTTAGTTAAAATGTTCAGCGATTCAAAGACTTAGTTATATCTGAATCTCCAGATAGACTCAAAGTCAGAATAGAGTTATCCTTTCACGTTGTTGCTAAATATCTAAATGGACCCAAGGTTAAGTTAAAAGATCAGAGACTTAGCGAGGATCGTCAATCTCATCTTAGATGAATTGCTGGCACTAGATCTCCAGATGAGACTTGAGTTAAGAGTTTTATTCAGTGACTTGGCAGTTCCTTCATCTCTGAATCTCTAGATGAACCTGTGGTTGGGGAAGAGTCAAGTAAACTTACATTGTGAGATTTAGAGGTAAGAAGACATAAGTTACCCAGTGTTAAAAGATGAACCAAAGGTAAGGTAAAATTAAAATGAATGGCTAGCACTGAATCTCAGAACAAAGTCAGAGTTAAGAAAACCATTTAGAGATTCAGCAAGGATCATTGATGAAGTAAGAGATCTGTGGATGGCACTAGATCTCGTAATGTAACCCAGGTTAGAGGAAACATTCAGAGACTTGGAGATAAAGAAGTCGCGTAATCTCTAGATAGACTATAGTCTAAGTGTGGTAAAATCCTAAGGATCTATTCTCGCACCATTCCAAGGAAATAATATTAAAAGTGGGGTTAATAAAGATTGGAGATCTTGATAAAGTACAATTAATCTACTGAGATGTAAAAAGGAAATAAAATCAGGCCAATTAGATGTCATCTTGAGAATTTTAACATATAATAAGGTTTTAAAAGTTGAAAAACACTCATGATTTTTTTCAGTCAACCATTCAAATTCAATTACTTGTCAACTTCAAGTGCCATGACTTGCTGAGACTTGATTTAAAACACACAAAGTTATTACATAAGTGATTGAGCAACGGTTTCCAGGTTCTTGACTAGACTGATGCATTGATGACTCAATGATGAATAGACGCAACCTTTGTACATTCTACTTACCAAAGTTTTTAGAGAAACAGAGTGAAAATTGCATAAGTTTCAGAGAAAATTGAGAAAAGTATGTTTTAGAGAGAAGGATAATTTAGAACTAGTAAAGATGATTCAAGAAGAGCTACAGTCAGTGGTGAATACAATGATGCAGAAGAAGAACAAAAGGGAAAAATAAATTATTCAGATGAATTTGTTTCTCTACTACCTAGAACCAACCAGAATAAAAAGGTAAATGAAGAATACTTCTCTGATTATATGTCAAATTGTAGGGATCCCATCACTCTTGAGTGATCTAGTTATCACTTTTTTAATTACTTTTACAGTAATAAGGATAGGAAAATCCCTGTGTCAAACCCCTAGACATTAGCTTTATCCAAGATGATAGTCCAAGATGTTTTTATAGATGTGGACTTGTTAGTAGAATTATCCAAAAGATATGATCTTGTCTCTAAAACTATTAGAAAACATGATGAGACAACCCTAGTCACCTTGGATAGGGCTTCTTTCATGAAAGCCTTTGGTATATACCATGCCTCTGCTACAGAGATTGACCTAACCAAATTGAAGAACAAGTATACCTGAGAGGTCAATGTGGTTAATAATTTGATCCAGTCTCATGTGCCTAGGTCAAATACAAATTATATAGCCCCAATGCCTTCTTCTAAAGGTGAGCCATATGAATTCAAGGATTTAAGCTTCTATATGAATTATATAGCTTATGGTCTGTGTAGAGTAGTGGGGATTGATGGACATATTGAGAAGATGCTTGTGGATTACTAATGATCATCTTGGATATCCATAACTCCCACATAAATATTGATTTTGACTATATTCAGTATGTTATTGATAGGATGCATGAGGGCCTCATTAGTTTACAGAAGAAGACTAACCCTAAATTCATGCATTATTTAGTTATAATGCATTTGATTCTATTCTTAAACATAGACAGCATGGATACAAAAAAATTGAGACCAAGGATGCACTTCCAAGGCCAGCCAAACCCTGTACAATTCTGGATTAGGGTTTGAAATTATACCTCCAACGAGAATGAATACTGTGGTTTTGAGAATTGGGTTGTACATCCAATTTTAAACTTGTTGTGTGCTAATGTAACTAGGTTGACAATCAAGGTGCTTAGACTCCTAAGACCTTTTGAATATTTGGAAAAGTGGCTAGGAGATCATAATTGGGGAGATTTTTATTGTAAGAAAGCATACACATTGATTAGGGTTTATGGATGTTCTCAGCATCCACATATACTTCCAAAATATGTGCCTCTAAGGGTTTCCTTGATGGAATTTATTTGGAAATTGATGTGGATAGACAAAGATAACTTGGCCCCCCACAGAAAGGGCACATTTACACCTAGGCAGTTCATATTTGTTGATTTTACCATTGGTAAAAGGGCCATGGATGCAGTAAACAAGTGGTTAGGGCAATGTGAGATGAGCATGGCCTTATACAAATATGTAGATCCTGAAGGCTTCATCAAGAGTGCCAAGAAACTGTTGACCCCAAGTGTCACGGCTATCAGAGAACATGAAGGGTGTGATGAGGAAGATGTAATCAAAAGCATCATAAAAGATGAAGAGGCAGAGAAGAAAGATTGAATGTACCAAGACCTAATACATTTGGAGGAGATGAAAAAGGAAGGGATTCCTTTTGGAGTTTTCTTCCCAGGATTTCCTTATATGAAAAGGATCACTAAATTATTGAAATGTATCACACCTTGTACAATCAACTAGAGAGTAAAACATAGGAGAAATAGAGGGGCCCTAAAAAGCATTCATCTTCTGAGTATAAGGAAGATAGTGAGGGAGGATACAGGATATATAGTACACCTGAGATGGATGTGTCACCTGGTGTTGAGAAAATCATAGAGGCTCATGACACTGAAGTAACAAGTGAGCCCCCAAGGAAGAAACAAAGAATAGAACAGGGAGAGCCCTCTCAAGTAGAGACACAGGGGAAAATGAAAGACAAAATAAGTGCCCTGATCACTGGTGATAGGAAGTATCATCACCAACTAAGGAAGAAAATTAGAGAAGTAAAAAAAAAGGAAAAGGACATCCAAGAGGAAGTGGAATTGCCCCTCCAACTGTGTCAAGATGAAAGAGAACTTTATCAGGAATTTTACTTCTATGCTTCTTGGTAATTAATGATAACAAATTCCCACAATCCATGAATTTTACTGCTATGCGTCTGGGTAATTAATGATAACAAATTTCCACAATCCATGAATGTTACTAATATGCTTCTGGGTAATTAATGTTAACAAATTTCCACAATCCATGAATTTTACTGCTATGCTTCTAGGTAATTAATGATAACAAATTTCCACAATCCATAAATTTTATTGCTATGCTTCTGGGTAATTAATGATAAAAAATTTCCACAATCTATGAATTTTACTGCTATGCTTCTGGGTAATTAATGATAACAAATTTCCACAATCCATGAATTTTACTGCTATGCTTCTGGGTAATTAATGATAACAAATTTCCACAATCCATGAATTTTACTGTCATGCATCTGGGTAATTAATGATAACAAATTTCCACAATCCATGAATTTTACTGCTACACTTCTGGGTAATTAATGATAACAAATTTCCACAATCCATGAATTTTACTGATATGCTTTTGGGTAATTAATGATAACAAATTTCCACAATCCATAAATTTTATTGTTATGCTTCTGGGTAATTAATGATAAAAAATTTCTACAATCCATGTATTTTACTCCTATGCTTTTGGGAAATTAATGATAACAAATTTCCACAATCCATGAACTTTACTGCTATACTTTTGGGTAATTATGATAACAAATTTCCACAATCCATGATTTTACTGCCATGCGTCTGGGTAATTAATGATAACAAATTTCCATAATCCATGAATTTTACTGCTATGCTTTGGGTAATTAATGATAACAAATTTCTATAATCCATAAATTTTACTACTATGCTTCTAGGTAATTAATGATAACAAATTTTCACAATCCATGAATTTTACTGCTATGCTTCTGGGTAATTAATGATAACAAATTTCCACAATGCATGAATTTTATTGCTATGCTTTTGGGTAATTAATGATAACAAATTTTCATAATCCATGAATTTTACTGTTATACTTCTAGGTAATTAATGATAACAAATTTCCACAATCCATAAATTTTACTGCTATGCTTCTTGGTAATTAATGATAACAAATTTCCACAATCCATGAATTTTATTGGCATGCTTTTGGGTAATTAACGATAACAAATTTCCACAATCCATGAATTTTACTTCTATGCTTCTGGGTAATTAATGATAACAAATTTCCACAATCCATGAATTTTACTACTATGCTTCTGGGTAATTAATGATAACAAATTTCCACAATCCATAAATTTTACTGTTATGCTTCTGGGTAATTAATGATAAGAAATTTCCACAATCTAAGAATTTTACTGCTATGCTTCTGGGTAATTAATGATAACAAATTTGCACAATCCATGAATTTTACTACCACGCTTCTGGGTAATTAATGATAACAAATTTTCACAATCCATGAATTTTACTACTATGCTTCAGGGTAATTAATGATAACAAATTTCCACAATCCATGAATTTTACTACTATGCTTTTGGGTAATTAATGATAACAAATTTCCATAATCCATGAATTTAACTGCTATGCTTCTGGGTAATTAATGATAACACATTTCCACAATCCATGAATTTTATTGTTATGCTTCTGGGTAACTAATGATAACAAATTTCCACAATCCATGAATTTTACTGCTATGCTTCTGGCTAATTAATGATAACAAATTTCCACAATCCATGAATTTTACTGTTGTGCTTCTGGGTAATTAATGATAACAAATTTCCACAATCCATGAATTTTTTTTTTCTTTTTTTTTTTTTTAATTTTTTAATTTTATTATTATTTTGTTAATTATTATTATTATTATTATTATTATTATTATTATTATTATTATTATTATTATTATGAATTTTGTATTATTGTATTTTTAGTCCTTATGGTTATTGTCTTGTCCTTTCTTGGTTTGTGTGTCTTATTTCTTCACCCTCTCTTGTCTTTTTATAGATTGTTGGTCTGCATCCGATTCATTTTTCATTCTTGGGCTCTCTCATCCTGATGATGGATCATGGAGTATGATCTGAAACATTGATGCTAAAATCTTACACATAATCTTACCCAAAAGCATAACAATAAGAGTGTTGACCTGGCTACCAAAGTAGGATTTTTCATTGTAGTTGATTTGGTGTTCATATTCTCAGAGATTCTTAAGTCCAAAGAGGGCTAACATTGCCTCATCTAAATTGCATATGTCTAAGGATGGTAGTGAATCTTGCTGATCCCAATCAATTAGTTTGGGGTTTTTTAGGGGGAGGCTAGGGGATGAAAGATCAGCTTTAGTGAAGGTAAGGACATGGGAAAAGTCATCAAGATCATCTTCAATATATTGGAAAGGTACTTCAAAGAACTCCTCTTTAGTGTCTAAATCAGATTCAACTAAACAATAGTCTTTAGCAAAGTTAGTCTTAGGTTCCAAGGAGCCCAATCCTTTACCTCACGGATAGCCTTTTTCTATGGTGAGTGTTCTTCATCATGTTTCTTTTTCTCTGAGACTAGTATCATGATACCCCATGCTTTCAACAATGGGAGTATCTTTGCTATATTTGTTCTTAGGGAACGTTACTGGTTTTTCTTCTTCTTCTTCTTCTTTATAAAGTCAATATAGGACATTGGATTCCATGTGTTCATCAGATAAGGATCCCCAATGTTCAAAAGTGGTCTTTTTGCATTTCATGATATCTTTGTTTCCTTAAGGAGTTAGTTATGATGATTTTTCGTAGGATTTTGGGGATAGCGAGAGTTTTCCAATGCACATAGCACTTTCAAACTTATATTCCCCTAAGCCTTGATCTATGAAATTGGTTTTCTTCTCAGGCTCAGAGGTCTTTTCTTCAAAGACTTTCTCTTTTCCTTTTGACTAGTCTGGAGGATTTCCACATGTTCCTCCAGTAATCTTTGGCAAGATAAAATTCTCATTTTCAATAGGTTGAGAGAATTCATTCAGAGGACAATAATTTGACTGTCTTCCTTCCAATATTTTGCAATACTGAAAGGGATCATGATCTTTGGGAATAGTGATTTCTCTTCCATGATGTGGGAACTTCAAACATTGATGGCAGGTAGAAGGTACACCTTTAATAGCATGTATCCATGGTCATCCCAATAAGATGTTATATGGAAGATCTAGATGAAGCACATGACAAATTATTTCAATCAGGGTTGGGCCCACTTGTAAAGGGAGTTTTATCAAACCTTTTCTCTCCCTTTCTCTATCATCATAGGATTTTATTGTGATTCTTTTATTTACATCAAGAAGGTAATCAGAAAGACTAATATTTCTGATCATTTTTAATGTACACAAACTAAGGCCAGATCCACCATCTATAAGGACCAGTTTGATTTTTGTGGAGTGGATTTTGGCTTCAATATGAAGGGATTATTATGATGGAGATCTGGGCCTGAGAAATCTTTCTCAGTGAAGACTAAATGCTCTTGTGCAGTTAAATTTCCAATCATAGCTTGGAATTGGGATGTGTTAATGTTTTCAGGGACACGGGACTCTTAAGGGAATTTTCAAGGACTTCTTTATGGATGGGAATGTTCAAAGAAGCTCAAGGCTAGATATTTGTGTAGGAATCTTTCCTAACAAGGCCAAAAAATCATAGCGTGAAATAAGTCACATAGCTATGGATGGTGCAAGCAGTGGATTTGCAGAAGTTGATGGATTATTACCAGCCTGGATAGTAACTCTTGGTCTTTGGGTAGTAGCATTGCAATTGGAACCTTTGAGCGTAAGGGTGTTCACATGATTCTCAGATTCTTCAATACATCCACAAAGAACATCAAAACCAAAGGTATCATTTTCCTCTAAACTTCCACATGTGGGATCATTTCCTGTGATGGTGTTTATCAAATAGTCATAAGGAATGGTGTTGGATGCATTGTTTTGATTGTGATTAGGAAATGGTTCATTGTGGACTTTTAATTTTGCATTTGATGAAGATGGGCTTTGTCCTTCAACCTTGATTTTTCCATCATCTATGAGGTCATGAACAAAGTGTTTCAATTTTATGCACTTTCTTGGTGTAGTGTCCCTTGATGTGATGATAATTATAGTATTCGTTATATTTATACCAAGCAAGATTGGGTTGATTTTTGTCAAATGGTCGAGTGTTAGGATATACCCTCATGCCTTGATCCACTAATCATCAAAAGACCACATCCAACATTTCTGCGAGAGAAGTGAATTTTTGGCATTTTCTAGTAAAACTATTATTATTGTTATTGTCATTGTTGTTATTTTCGTTGCGAGGGAATAAGTAGGACTGATTGTGAGGTTATTGTTGAGATTGTTGTTGTGAAAAATTGTTCTGATTGTTATTGTTGTTGTTATTATTATTGTGATTATTGTGATTGTTTTGATTAGATGCCTAGACATTTTGGATGTGTTTGGCATCTGTCACTCCATCATTGACAACTCCTTTGTTCTTGCTCCAAAACTTTGATTTATCATTGTTAGCAGAAGGGGAATAATGTTTAATGGCACCTTTTTGTAAAATTCTATCTTTAATATTTTCCCCTTTTTAACAAGAGCTTTGAAAGTGTCAGGAGAAGCCATTTTCACTTGGAATGACATTTCAGATACCAAATTTTTAGTAAAGATATCGATCAAATGATTATCAGGTATCTTCCAAGGCATGCGATTCGCAATGTGTTTCCATCATTGTAAGAATTTGGAAAAGGTTTTTCCATTCCTTTGCTTGGTATTGCATAGGTCGCTCAATGATGCTTGATGTTCAATGTTGTAGGAATGTTGGCCAACAAATTTTTTTGCGAGATCCGAGAACATAGATATAGAGCCATGAGGGAGTGCCATGAACCATTCCAAAGCAGGGCCACCAAGACTCCTAGTAAAGAGTCTTTTCAAGTAATTTTCATTGTAGGAGACCTTTTGGCATGTGATGTAGAATTATTTGAGATGTTGGAGCGAGCATGATTCCCCTTTGTATTTCTCAAACTTAGGGATCTCAAAATTTGGAGGAAAAGGTTACATGGTGATTGATTTTTCAAATGGGTAGGGACACATGTCTTCAAAAGAGAACTCTTTCTTCCCAGTGTTTTATAAGCTATGTACAATATTTTTGAGCTCATTGAATTGTTGGGATAAATCAGAGGCATTGAGAGGTGTGAACTATGGTATAAAATATTGTCCACCTCCTAGCTGTGAGGCTAAAAATCCTATTGAGTTCATGCCAACTATAGGTGTAGGTGTAGAATGATGAGGTCAGAATGCTTGTTAAGTAGATGTCTTCAGCGTAGATGATGGAAATGTGGATGGCAATGATGAGACTATTTGTGTGGAAAAGGGGATGGAAGTGTGACCTATATTGAAAACACTAGCACTAGCATTAGTAATGGCATTATTTGTGGTATGAGTGCTATTATGTGAAGTGATGTTGGGCATGACACTAAGGATTTTTTGAATTTGTTCTCCTATTAATTGAAATGTTTGTTGTGAAATGGATGCAGGGATTGATGTAGAAGGCCCACTGGAAGTGGCCTTCCCTTTGTCTTGTGATGGCATTGTATTCGAGGTTGAGGTTGTGTTCGCAATGGCTGTAGCCTTGATGACATTGCTGACAAGGAGAGTTTCATTAAAATCAGTGGGTATTGTGACCCCATTCTTAATAAGGTTCATAAAAATCTCTCCACCATTTTTCATTAAAGGACTTTTCAATAATCTCTAGGTTATATGGATCGTTGAGGAAATCATTCACTTGGGTAGATCTCTCATCTTGATCAACTAGTTCATTCTCGTTAGGGATGTTAGTTACATCCTTAGTGTGTACTTCTTCTTCTTGAAATAAAGGATGAGAAAAATGACTCTCATCATCATGATTGGTGTTTAATTGTGTGTGCCTCATGTTTTTAGCTTGAGATCAAGTAACTAGCATGCAATGGTAACCTCAAAAGGATGAAATATGAAATAAATATGAAAGATGGAAGATGGAAGATGGAAGATGAAGGATGAGGGATGAAGGATAAAGTTTGGGATGAAGGATAAAGTTTGGGATGTTGATTAATGATGATCTTAGGAGAAAATTATTTGGAATTGGTTTGATTTTTTATTGTATTTGATTGAATTGATTGATTTGGATGGGTTGGATTAAATTGATTAATATTGATTGATTGAATTTAAATTGGATTTAAAGGTTTTTAGATGAAAACCTTGGTGATAAAAGACCTTATGATGATGTAAACATAAGGGATTGATTTAGATGATGTCTTCTCCTACTTGGTGATTGACTTGTGATCCCATGCAAAATAAGACAAGATTAATGGATTTTTATTACTTGAAATGGACTGATGTTCTACAAGCAATAATGTGTTTACTAGAGATGAAGGTCTGAAACAAGTTTGATTAGGATCTTTCAACCTACTGATGATGGAGTGAAAGATTTGATTTGATTTGATTTGATTTGATTAATTGCTTGAAGTCCAAGATTGATTGATTTTGTTTTCTCCAAGAAGGCAATGATGATCTTGTGATGATGAGGAAGTGATGAATTGATTTGAAAATTTGAAGGTCACCAATGAGGTTTATCTAATTGTATTACTCAAAATGAATAAAGGCATGATTTGCAAGATTTTTAGACATGACTCGAGAAATTTTACAGTTGTAGATGATAGCGTTGAAATTCTCAAAGTCTTTGATTTCTTGCTGAATAGACTTGTTGATATGTTGACATTCCTTGGATTTTCTATCAGCTTCTTTCTTCTCTCTATAGACATGGGGAACCGGAAGCTTAACTTTCTTATGTTTTCCTGAGTCGGTCATGTCTTGTGGAGAGAAATATCGATTTCAACTAGGTAAATGAATGTTTCATGACAAATTGCTTTAGGAAATTCTGAGAAATCAAATTTTGAGTGTTTTTACAAAGCCTGATAGCTCACTATTTTTAAGCGGAGATCACCGGTCTCAGATGCAGACGATGATCTATGAAGATGACCATTCCAGGTTGAAGATGACAGTTTGCAAATGGAGACGACCATTCTAGGTCAGACATGACAGTTTGCAAATGGAGATAATAGTTCTTGAGTGGAGATGAATGTTTAGGATTCAGAGCATTTTTTATGAAATTTGATCAACAGAGTCTCCCAGTCTGATTTTTGGTCAATTTGTTCAATGGATAGAACCAATTTCAATCATTCAAACTAGAAAATAATAGTCATATGTCTTGAAGAAAATGTTAGAGTAGTCGAGTATTGCTAATAATTAAATTAGTTAATTATTAGTTCATCTACTCTTAGCTTAAGTTAGACTTAGGAAAGTTTCCTTTTCTGAGTTGTTTCCCTTTTAGGGTTTCGGTA
>MU226750.1:394738-452009 GCA_018584345.1 Thuja plicata
ACTAAATTAATTAAAACTAAATAACATTTTCCTAATGTTTTGTAATAGTTTCCTAATGTTTTGTAACATTTTTCTAATGTTTTGTAATAGTTTCCTAATGTTTTGTAACATTTTTCTAATGTTTTGTGATAGTTTCAGGTAAAGTTTTGTAATAGTTTCCTAATGTTTTGTAATAATTTTCTAATGTTTTGTAATAGTTTCCTAATGTTTTGTAATATTTTTCTAATGTTTTGTAACATTTTTCTAATGTTTTGTAATAGTTTCCTAATATTTTGTAACATTTTTCTAATGTTTTATAACAGTTTCCTAATGTTTTGTAACATTTTTCTAATGTTTTGAAACATGTAATAAAACTAAATTAATTAACTAACTANCTAACATATGATTCTAACTAAAAAATAAATTTAAATCTACATTAAACAATATTTTATATTTTCTAAAATTATAAATAACAAAATAAAAACAAAAAAACATCAAATAATAGTAAAACTACATTAATTTAACATAACAAAATTAAAAAACATTAAAAAAAAAATAAAAAAAATTCCTACCTATTTTCGGCCGAAGTACTCCTATTCTGCTCCTCAAATCGTGGAAGGCGCTCAGTGCAAATGAGCCACTCTAACCAAATTTTGGGGTTTATATAGATTTTATAGGTTCCGGCCAAACCTGGTCCGGCTGGACCTATTTCGGCCAGACCGGTTTCGGCCGGAACCCTTCTGCCACATCAACGCCACATGGCGCCGCGTGTGCGCCACGTATGTCTGGCCGAAATGGGTCCGGCCGAAACATGTCCGGCTGAAACAGGTCTGGCCGAAACATGTCAAATGGTCCCCAAGTGTGACAGTTCTGTACTTTTACCCAAGCATGATGAATATATTATAATACATGTGTAAGGCATTGAATAATATTAATAAATAATGTTATTGGAATTCTCCCTTTCTATTGCATCACACCAAGATTTAATACATATAATAGAATATTAAATCTACATTAGGGCCAAAGTTTATCTATCAACACTTAATATAAATGAGGTATAATTAATAATAGAAATAATAAGTGGTAAACCAAAAACCATGGACCAATACCATGACCTAAACTAGTAAACTAGTGCTCAAATCTAAGGTCTAAGTTCTAATTCCTTCTTCTATGGTGAGCTAGCACACCAATAATAGTAGATGCTCTCACATTGTCATAATGCTTACTAGCTCCATCATACCCTACTTACCAATTTAGATGCTCTAATTTTGGCTTCGTAATCTTCCTCAAAGGATGGTTTATGATGCATCATAAAGTTGGTCAAGATTACTAGTCATAGTGTGAATCTCCTACAATCAAGGTCTTATACATTTTAATAAATTTGTACTCCACTATTTTTAGCACATATGCTTTTACGTGCCATTATTTACACCAAATAAGGCATACATATGACATAGTGCACAAGTCATAAGTAGGATTCTCTTTTTCCATGTCTTTTCACAAATAATAAATAGAAATGTTATTAAATTATTCCTTAAACATTCAAATTTTTAAGGTTTATGACACACTCATACCAACAAACCCTTGCCCCTCCTTCGAGGTAGAGGTGAAGGTGCAATCGTCTTTCCCTAAAAGGGGGCTTAAAATGTATGTAAGGATAATGATTACAATGATAAATTACTATAGCTCATTTCAATTTCTAAGGGACAAATAACAAAAAGCTACAACATCTACATATAGGCCACTTGCATATACTTATGTATGTTATATTTGAACTTTCACATATAGCCAAAAAACTAACTAAACTAGGGAATTGATGTAGGAGAATTCGACATTGGTGGTTTGATAGATTCTTTTAAGGTGTAATAGTTCTTGCGGTCCTTTCAAATATCAAATACCAAAGTGAACAAGTTTTAAATAGATGCACTTTACAAATTTAGATTTATATGTCAAATTTTAAATTTATTGTAGGTGAGATTGAACCCATAACACTTGAGATGGATCCTCTAATTTTTCTATGCCTAAAATATAAATTTCAAGACATTAATCATATAAAGGACATAGTTTTTGAGACAATGACAAATTAATTATGCACATCATCTTTCTCATTTTTATTAAAACTAAATGCATAATCTATCTCATATGACTATCACAACTATTTAATATTTATTTATCAACCAATTCTAATTTATTAAAAACAATTATATTTAATTATTTTATTAATTAAATTAAAAATTTATTTATAAATATAATAAAACTATATCATTGCAACATTATAAATCAACTACCAAATTGGGAATTTCTTGCAAAGTAAGAGAAAATGCTAAACTATTAAGCTTACTACTTCTCATAGATAGAAAATGACAAATTAAAATATCTATATTTATTTTTAGTAAAACTTATTAAGTGTTGTTTTAGAAACCATTTCTTAATTTTTAAAAAAAGTAGTTTATATAATGTGATAAGTCATCTAAAAAATAAAATATATAAATAATTGACTAACTTTTGTATGATGATTTTTTTTTTAAAATTTTTAAATGCATTCATGTAGTTTAGATTTTTGAAAAGCACATTATAATCTCAATGTATATTTTTAGTCTAATAATTAAAATAAAATATTGTGTAACTTGTTGGTACTTGACCTAAGAGTTAAAGCGACACAAATAATCTACCTTCAGTTAAGATTTAAGGATTGAAGGTATTCATTCTAGTGTAGTCAATTTGTTATTGACAATCCTCCTCTTCATAGGAATTAAGGAGTGATTGCATAAAGTGTATAAACATATGTCTATAAATCACTTGTCCAACTTGGAGATGAGGAAATTGAATGCCCCCACTTCTATACCTAAAGAAAAAGCATCCATTTAATCATTAACATCCTTACACTCAATAATATCTTAACCCTTTTTGTGTTGTGTTTTAGAGGATGGATATTGTTCATAGTAGTAATAATAGTTGTTATTATTGGTTGGGTAAGGATAACAGTAGTTTTTGGAATATGCTTGTCTATTTTTGCTTTAAGACTACTGGTTATGGTGGTAGGAGTTTGTTTGGTAGGAATTTTAATAGTTTTAATATGGGTTGGTTTAGGAGGGAGTTTTGGTTTTTGATATTAAAAAAAGGGTATTTGTTGATTTTGTGTTGTTACTGGTAATGTGATGTTAGTGGTTGCACATCTCGTGCTGGTTTTCTCTTTCCTGTAATAGGCCAACCCTCTTATTTTGGCTGCTTTTAATATCAAAAACAATATCTTAACCCTCTTTATAACTCTTCTTAAATATTTAATCTAATTTCAAAATATAGAATATAAATAAAATCTTTGGACCAATAACTTGAATCTTCTCTCAAAGTCAAGAGTTCTTCTATTAAAGTGAACAATTTTTAACACATGCACTTTATTGATTCAGATTTGTGTGTTAAAAGTTTAAAATTGTTGTGGTTGGGATTGAACTCATGGTGCTTGAGATTGATCCTCCAATTTTTCTATGCCAAAAATCTAAATTTTAAAGCATTAATCATATAATGGACCCGATATTTAAGACAATGAAAAATTAATTATGCACATAATCTCTCCTAAAATGAAATACATAATTTCTCTCATCTAATTAAGAAAAATATTAATATTCATTTATCAACTAGTTGTTATTTACCAAAAATAATTATACTTAACTTTTTTATTTATTGATTAACCTAAATAAATTTATTTATAAATCTAATAAAATTTATCTCATTACAATATTCTAAATCAAGTATCACATTGATGATTTTGTGCAATGGGAAAATGTTAAATTATTATTTTTTATTAACCTGGGGACCAGTTTGACATCCCCTTTGGAGCGAATCCCGAGGATGACAATTGTCGACAACACATTATAACCTCTATATATATATATATATATATATATATATATATATATATATATATATATATATTNTATATATATATATATATATATATATATATATATATATATATATATATATATAGTTTTATAATAAACATAAAATATTTTACAATTCTTGTTGGTTGTGATCTAATGAGAATGAAAGCTACAAAAATAATTGACCTTTAGTTAAAAGTCAAAGATTGAGGGTATGCATTCTACTAAAATAATTTGAAACATAATCTTGACCTCATCTCTTTTACGATGTCACAAACCTTACACTCAAGAGATTCTTAATCATCTTTATAAATATTCTAAAATTTTCAATGTTAATTTCAAATTATAAAATATAAGTAAAATATTATAAACAAATTCTTAATTCTCCATATAAATCTTCTAGAATTTTTAATTTCTATTTTAAAATGAAAAATATTAATATTAATAAAATCATATAAGAAATAATTTTAACCTCTTGTAAAATTTAATAAAATTTAATCTATAGTAAAAAAAACATTTCATTTAATAGTAAAGTTCATATTATAAGCAAATAAAATAGACTCCATTGAAGTCAAATCATCTACAATTTTATCACGTAACTCCCTTTCACAACTTTTAATGTACATAACTCCCTTTTTCACAAAGCTCCCTTTCACAACTATTAACTTACACCTTTATTCAATTTTTTTTTTAAAAAAAAACTATTAACTTACATACAATCCATATCAACTCTCATTATTGCACCCACATATGTGTGTATGGTGTTTTAATTCTTGAAATGATGGCCAGCCCAATTTGCTTTAAAATGTCAGCTTTTTTTTGGTTGGGAGAATAAATTTCTAGGTACCATCTACAATTGGGATTAGGTATATAAGAATTAAGGATATCTATGACTCAATTTATTGACTACAACAAGAAATTGAATTGAAGGATTTTAATGTCGTCGAGAGACCAAACAGTCTAGGTGTATAAGAATTATGGATATCTATGACTCAATTTATTGACTACAACAAGAAATTGAATTGAAGGATTTTAATGCCTCGAGAGACCAAACAGTCTAGGTGTATAAGAATTAAGGATATCTATGACTCAATTTAATGACTACAACAAGAAATTGAATTGAAGAATTTTAATAATGTGGAACCAAACAGTTTAAGAAACTACTAAAAAGATCTAATATTGAAATATTTCATTGATACAATGGATGAAATTCCATCAGAATACATCAACTAAATATACAAATTTCACCAAACAAATACCCTTTAATCAAGGTAGGGAACAATATCTAATAACCAACCAATATAATTATTGTGCAGGAGCTCTGCAGCTGAACCCACATACCACATTACACTCAAATGTAGAATAAACAAATCATTTTAAATTTATTGCGATTTAAACTGCCCATCCACTTTAAACTGCCCATCCATTTTTGCTGCTGCTGAGATTTCAACTGATCATCCACTTTTTTCTGCTATTGAGATTTAAACTGCCCATCCACTTTTTGTTGCTGCTGAGATTTCAACTGCCCATAAACTTTTTTCTGCTATTGAGATTTAAACTGCTCATCCACTTTTTGCCGACCATTGACGTTGCTACCTCACCTACGCAGGCAATTGTAAATTAAATTAACTATCTCTTGATTTTAATTCCGACTCTAGTCTAAATCCCAATTAACCGACTGGTTAATAAGCCCTGTATAATCGAGCACCGAATCAGCACTGATCCGGAGCAAAGCCAACGAGAGAATTCTCAGAATCAATGGAAACCCGAAAATGCTGCTGCTGAATATTCCCAATGATCGACAAACCACCGGCTGTGGGTGCAAAAGCAAGGCAAAAAGTACCCTTTGAATCCATAGGAATCAGATAATTCCCCGCAGGAAGAATCAGGGCGGCTCCGTTCATAAAATGAAAACCCACTGTCGGAACGCTCACGGTTTGACGGCCGGACAAATCATAGCAAGTGTCAAAAATGGCGATTCCCGACGCCCTGGGAAGATCCGTTGTGCCTGCAACAAAGGCATCCCGCACGGCTTCATAAGCCCCTTTCTGCAACCGCGTGACGGAGGTGCCGGAATCCACAATGACGCCTCCCTGACCCGTCTCGTCGAACTCAAACACCGACTGTGGGAGAGAAACGAGCAACCCGCCGACGCTGATGGCCGTCAAAGAGATGTAATAAAAGGTCTCCATTTGGGGGTTTCTGAGAAGCTGTGTGAAGACGGACCCATCGGGCGGGGCCGACGCCGGGCCGAATTCCAGCGTGCCAGATGATCCAGACGCCCGGTCGACGAGACAGTATGAAAAAACTTTCGCGTAATTTCCCAGCTGGGTCGGAAACGAGAGCGGAACGGCCCCTAAACCGAGCAATCCGCCGGCTCCGACGAAGAGCCCTTCGTTGTCGTGGCCGCAGCCGATGCCCACGTTCTGAACTGTCGCGGTGCCGATTGTGAGGGTTTCAGTCGCAAAGCTCCCGACGGAATAAGATCCGTCTCCATAAGCTACCTGATAAACACACCCGCGGCTGTTGCAGTCCGCCACGTCCAGCTCGTTGCAGACCGGGGAGCCGCAGGAAATGGAGGTGAAGGAGGCCGAGGAGGACGGGTCGAACACCGGGTCGGCCTGGTCGTAGCAATCGTTGCATGGCTGGCACTGCACCCAGACAACGTCGCTCCCCGTGTCCAACACGAAGTATTGTTCTGTAGCCGGCGTTCCCACTCCTATGCGGGTGAAGTATTCCCCGCTCCCCTCCGCCATGCCCGATATCACCGCGCTGCTGAAACCCTCGGCTTTGAATTTACCCTCTATTGTTTCTTTGCCCTTGTTCAGTTTTTTGTCTACCCGCCTGTTGAGCGCCTTCACCCGCCTGGATTCCCTCTTCAGCCTCT
This sequence comes from Thuja plicata, assembly GCA_018584345.1. Taxonomy (NCBI): domain Eukaryota; kingdom Viridiplantae; phylum Streptophyta; class Pinopsida; order Cupressales; family Cupressaceae; genus Thuja; species Thuja plicata. The sequence continues at coordinate 401,486 of MU226750.1, forward strand.
CGATGAACCTCTGCTCGTGGGTCAGGTTTCGCGCCGTCAGAGCATCTCTGTGTAAAATTTGCAGTTTCCACGGATGTCTTGGCACATTCTGATTCTGATTTTGATTTTGATTCTCCTCTTGTTCATTGGTATGCATTGGCTGGGATCTGATCTCTTGTAGCCGAGCTGCAACATTTAGGGAATTATAAGCAGCTCGTCTCTCTGCTGAAAGAGTTGGAGTAATGAAGAGGAGGAAACAGGCCAAGCAGAGTGTTGCCAATTGTTTAAATGGAACAGACAGTTGAGAGGGTTCCATGATGTAGGAAATGATGAGAGGGAAGAAATTAGGCTTACAAGATACAAAACATGCCCACCACCTTATTGATCAAGGGTAGAAAATTTGTAGGTACTTTCTTGCAGCTCATTCAAAATCAGCGCAGACAGGGGTGTCTATAATCAAAAGGCTGCAGCTTACAGGCTTCAATTGTGTAGAAAATGGCAAGGGGGAAGAAATCAGGCACCTGCAAGAAACAAAACATGCCCACCACCTTATTGATTAAGGGTAGAAAATTTGTAGGTACTTTCTTGCAGCTCATTCAAAATCAGCTCAGACAGGGGTGTCTATAATCAAAAGGCTGCAGCTTACAGGCTTCAATGGTGTTGAAAATGGCAAGGGGGAAGAAATCAGGAACCTGCAAGATACAAAACATGCCCACCACCTTATTGATTAAGGGGGACAGTTTATAGGCACTTTATTGCTGCTCATTGAAAATCAGCTGACAGGGCTATCTATAAACAAAAGGCTGCAATCATTTCTACACCGATTTTGTTGGGAGATGATTATGGGATTAGCGGATCAAGTACAAATAACACAGTTCTTGGTACTAAAACAGACCCACCACTTTACTGGTTAAGCAAAGAAAATTTGTGGATTCTTTCTTGCATAGGTACCGCCACTTTATTGGCTAAGTAAAGAAAATTTGTAGATACTTTCTTGCAGTCCATTAAAAATTCTACTCAGCTATTTATGGGAAGGTACCTACAAGATACAAATCAGCCCACCACCTTATTGAATAAGGAATAGGTGGGCAGGGATGTCTATGACCAATGGCTGCAATTATAAGTGGGGGTAAGGGGGGCGATTACAACTAACACAGTTCTTGGTTACTAAAACATACCCACCACCTTAAGCAAAGGAAAATTGTGGATACTTTCTTGCATACCCACCACCTTACTGGCTAACCAAAGAAAATCTGTAGATACTTTCTTGCAATCCAGTAACACTTTTCCTCAGACAGGGACCTATATGCCGAGGGGCTTCCATAGTTTCATACACATGAATTGATGGAAAATGGCAAATAAATTAGTCACCTACAAGGTACAAATCATGCCCACCACCTTATTGATTAAGAAAAAGTTTGTAGGTACTCTCTAGCAGCTCATTAAAATCCAGCTCAGACAGGGGTGTGTCTAATCAAAAGGCTGCATTAATCTCTACACCTGGACTGGTGGAAAGTGATGAGGGCATAAATGTGACAATTACAAGTCACACGGTTCTTGATTGCTAGGTAAATATCACCACCTTAAGGATAAGCAAAAAAAGTTCTTTGCAGTCCATTAAAATTCTACTCAGACAGGGATGTCTATAGCCCAAAGCTTCCACGGTTTCTACACAGGTATTGATGGGAAATGGGGAGGAAGTTTAATGAGACACCTACAAGATTCACAGGTCTTGGTGACAAAAACCTACCCACCACCTTATTGGTTAAGAAAACAGAGTTTGTAGATACTTACAAACCAGTAAAAGTTCACTTCCAAGTCAGACTAGAGTATCTATAGAAAGGGGGATATACATCACAACGAAGAGAATATATTTGAACCAGCTATTGAAGGAACAAACATCATAGAAACACATATTTCTTGCCTATACTTCCTTTCAAGTTCCTGAGGCCATGACACACTTCTTTTTCAGTAAAATCAGCTGAGTGTTCTCAATTTATATCCCTCTTCATTCTCTTTTGGGCATTTTTAAAATTTTTTCATTTCTTTATTCCCCATGATTCTTTTAAGTACATTTCTTTTTCTTAGTGCCCTTGAAAATTACTGAATGTGTCTGTCAATATCATGGCTAATTCTTTCCATTTGCTGGCTTCCAATACCCCATTTCCAGGTCTCCACTAAACACAGTTTCGACTGGCACTAACTGCATTTAGCAAGTACAGAAACAGCACCATGAATTCTAAAGACTAACTACTGTTCTACTGAAATTGACCAGACAATCTCAATTGACCAGGCCATGTCCTATTATACATTGAATAGGAAAAGTTACATTAGTGCCGCAATTGCTTACTTTTTAAAATCAGATGAGAATTCAACTGCACTCTGTTCTGCTTGGTCCTTAGAGACTGGTCATATCTATCTTAGTTTAATATTATTAAGTATTTGTTTTGATTTCTTATATTTATTTATTTATGTGTTACAAAGCACTTTTATCTTGAATGTAAAAATAGAAAAACTTTTCATGATTTAGGAGTAATAAATTGTGATTACAAAATGAAAAAGTTTTTAATTAATCTCCATACAAAATATACTAACGATAGAAATTTTTTTTAGAAAATCTATAAAATGTGGAAAACACATTGTTTTTAAACAGATTTTTTGTGGATTTATAGTACAGGGGATGTAGATAATGAAGAACAAATGCTGAAATTTTGCAAAAATCTGTGGTGTTTTCCACATTTTCAAGAGTGCGTTTGTATGGAGGATAGCCCCATCCAATAGGAAGGAAGTCAAAGTTCAATGTAGTTGTCAAATTTTATGTAGAAACATGACACTTGTACAATAGTTATTACATTTGAAATAAACAAATCAACATGAATAAAACATAAAAAAAAGAAAAACAATGCTAACTATCATTTTCCACCTTTACAAAAACATAATACATATTTTTCATTGGACACGGCTATCCTATGTATTATACTTTTGTGAGGGTGGAAAATGTAATAGTTAGCATTTTTTTTCTTTTTTTATGTTTTATTCATGTTGATTTGTTTATTTCAAATGTAATAACTATTGTACAAATGTCATGTTTCTACATAAAATTTGCAACTACATTGAGCTTTGACTTCCTTCCTATCTGCCTCCAACCCCTCATAAACATCACCCTGCAATAGGAATAGGCAATGCCTATAAGTAAGCATAAATTTGAAATTTCACCCCATAGACATCACTCTTAAGTAGGTAATGCTTCTAAATGAGCAAAAAACTAGACAACTTGAGGTCTCTAAAAAAGAAGGGGATAAATCATATCTAAGACTAAATTGGATGAAAAACAGTGATACAACTACCAAGTTCTTTTCAAAATTTTGTTACATAAGCATTAAAAAAGAGAAAATATTCATTATCAAATGGAAGGATGAAAAATTAATTACCAAACCAACAAAAACCATGGATATCCTCTATCTACATTTTCAACAGTGTTTGTTTCATATATCAAAGATAGATCCCCTCTTGGGAATCAGTGCTTCAATTCTGGAATAATGCATTCCATAAAAAATGAAAAGGATTATAGTGCCCATACCATAAAATGTAATTGAATAATGGAAGAAATTTCAATGAGGCCTTTACTACCATAATTGATGAAAAACCCTAGGTATTGAAGGCCTCTCCATAAAACTATTCAAAGTCATGTAGGAGTACATCAAAGAATATTAGTGAAATTGCATCTAGCTGGAACCCTGGGAGAAAGGATCCCCTAGCTCCTTCCTTTATTGAATCATGAAAATACTACCCAAAGGAAAGAACAAGGATTATGTTCTGATTCAGTCAATCGAGAAAGGGCCCGAACCCAACAAGAAAAATAACATCAAGTCTAAAAGATTGTTCGAAAGGAATTCACAAGAAGTGAATTCAATTTGAGACCAAAACAAAACAACCAGAAAAAGGACCAGAAACAAAAAGAACCAGAGACAGGGCCAATCACAAGAAACTAAATAGAGGGAAAATTAATTCCCTTCGAATCTTCATTCAACTCCTTGAGCTTGTCTAGAAAAGAAGTCCTATTGGGAGGATGCACAACAACAACAACAACATCTAAAGAGGTCTCGTCTTTTCCTGAGAGCGTAGCCACCTGTACAATTCCCCCCCTCTTCCTTCGCTTGGCTCTCCTTTCTTCCATCTCTTCCTACAAAGTGGAGAAGGAATAGGTTATCTTTTCCATCATTTGTTAGCTTAAAGCCACCAAATCCTATAACTGTTTATTGACTTGAGATACATGAAGCCATTTAAAACTTAGAACTTCTAGAAATGACACCTAAGATCTAAGTTAAGTTAACCATTGAATATAGCTACGCACTAGAAGGAATTAGTTGTGACATAATATTATTCACGCCAACACCCTCCCTTAAATGCATGTTAGGAGGAACAAAACCAATGCAAATAATGCAAGATGGCTACAAGGCCATTTTAGGTACCAATTTACAAAAGTTATGTCAAAAACAAAGTAAAGGAGAAAAAACACTTGGGGAAAAAAGCCTCTCTAAATGAGAGAATGCAGAAAGAAATCATGTACAAGTGATAAAATGAGTGATATATAGATGACTCATCAATACCCCCAAGTACTATATTCATCAAAAAGATGAAATTGATAGTCCCCCAATAAGAGAAAAGAGAGACAACATAACCCCCCTACTATGAATAATCTCCTACAGATTGATAAGTGTCTCAAGATAAAATATGATCCATTATCAAAAAATAACTTGTCTCCCTTTTAGAATAAATACAAACAAGTACAAATGAAGGAATATTTCCCATTCTAGATAGGTATTGAAGATGGAAGCATGAAGATGAATGATGATGTCTCCAAAAACTACTTAGGTGTTTCCTTGTTCATTGAAGATAAAGTACATGCTTAATCAAAGAAGGTGATAGACTAGGAAACTGCAAAAACTAATGTTGAACAAGCTCCAAATACAAAGACAATAATGGTCATACTGAACCAGAGTGATGGAAGTCTCAATTAATGAATTCACAAAAAGAATAACTAAAGGTGAAGGTACAACAATTTTCACTGAATGATAATTAGGAACCTTTGAACAAACCTTGTCCTAATCTTATAAATATTCGGAGTACCTCAAAGAATAAAATTCTTGAATAGTGTCATGTAATCATAAGAGGTGCAAAATGACTAGTCTAAAGTAGGATAATCTACAAATGACCAAGTATAATCTACATTTATCTCTCAAACTTTAGTCCAAAGAACATAAGGACCAATATCAAGAATAGACCTCAATATGTCATCATCAACATGCATAACAATAACTCTTAAGACATGATCCCTTTTGCATTTCCAAAATTTTTTATTACTAGTTGTACCTAGAGGGAAAACAAGACCATACAAATGTGGCAACAAATGAAGCAACCAAAGATATTGAAATGTCAAGGACATGAAGATATTCACAAGCTTTAACATGCAAACTAGGAATTACTTTCAATCCTCACATTCATTGGAGAAAATCAATTAGGCCCAACTTCATCCCTTAGGACAGCTAAGTACTTTAATTAATTGTTCTCTTCTTTATTGATTATGATTGGATATGATGATGCAATAATGATATAATAAATAGGTAAAAGTCTAGGAAATTAACAATATTCAACATAAACAATAAAAAAACATAACGTAAATTCAACACAAAGGGGTAGATCTTGTAATGGGATATAGAGAGGAACTTGTCACTGAAATCTAGCTACCTAAAAATGTCAATCAAGAATGCTAGAATCCCTAGACCTAAAGGTGATTCCATTAGCTAAAATTATGGATTTCAGATTAGGATTCCCTACAGACCACTCCCTTTCAAATTCAGCCAAAAAAATGATGGCCATGTTCTAATTAACATATACTAGGGGCTTTTTCCAGTTTGAAATCTAGAACTGTAGGTCTCAGTTCGCACTCTGCAAATTTGCAAAATTTATTTATTGGATATATAACCTTCACATAGAAAAGAGGGAAAATGGTTTTACGTTTTACTACATATAGGGACTTTATTAAGTCAAAATTGGTAGGAATTAGCCTCCCCTATAGCTATGATATGATGTGAGCGAGCTTACCCCTTGTAGGGTAGAGGCTAAAAGACTTAAGAAAATGCTTGAATTTACAAATGATATGTTTGTTATGAACTTCTTGCGTTGAAGCCTTCATGAAAGGTTGTTTTTTTTATAGGATTTAATGAACGTATTCATTCATGGGGGAATACATAAACTTGATCATGATTTTCAACTTGAATGCTTGACCTCAAATCTCTCTAATGTTTCCTTGAAAATGTGTGATTGAAATTTCTCAATTTAAACTTTCTTGATGTGAATTACTTGAGAGATATGTGATTTTAAATGAGGGGGAGAAAGTTGTTTTAATACACATCTTCACACATTTTGTATTGAAATTTTGAATAAGGTTGACATTGGGGAGCACTTTCTCGCTCAACAGTTTCTTGACTATTAGAGGTTCAACTTTTGGGCCAGAATTTCTGGATTATAGCACCTAGTGCCATAGTTGAGGAGATCCATAGTGCCTAGTGCCATAGTTGAGGAGATCTATGGCACCTAGAGCCATATTCTTGACACTCTAGCCTGAAATCAAGGTCAATAAGCATAGAATTGTATTGGACATCCAAATTTGACCATGACTTGAGCACAATCAGTCGTAAATAAGGGTCATGAGGGATAACCACCAAAGTGAACCAAAAATGAGTGTAAATTGTATGACAATACAATTTACAACACTAGATTTAGCCCCCATTTAGCAGGAGCGTGACCTTACACTCATGTTCTCAATAAAGTATAAGATAGCATCAAAAGACTTTCAACAAGATATAAAAGAGACAAGATAACACGAAGACCCTAGGAAATAGGATCTTATTGGTCTAAAATATAAAGATAAAAGGAGAAACATGATCAACATAGGTTACACATACACTTGGAGCATGCAAAAACAAAGAAGGATATGTCATCTACGTCTATTAAGGGTTGCTTACTAGGACCGTTAAGGGAAGAAAAATGACTTCTAGGTCTAGTAAGGGTTTCTTACTAGGAGTCATGTTAGAGAAAGGAGAGTCAAATATGTCTAGCAAGGTGTATTATGGTAGTTGACTCTTACAAATTATTAAAACGAAAAAACTCCATTGTCAAGATGATCTTAAGAAAATAATTGATTGCAAAATGGATGTTGTACCATGCACCAAACACAAAGATTACTAAACAAAACCTTTTTTATAGGTAATCTAAGAATGTAACTAAAATAGGTGTTTCAATGTGCACCAAACATATCATGGTGTGTGGTTAAAGTGAACAAACCAAACTCGTGGTGTGGCACAAATTGTAACACATAGTGAAGTGTATGCCCCATGTTAAATCAATTGCTTATGCCTTACTAAGAATAATTTATTTAAGGTGAAATGTATGCATCCAAAAGAGAACATCACAATAATGAAATGTCCCCAAACATAGTCAAATCAAAGGAGATGGTCACAAGACATGAAAGGTCACATTAGGGATCCACCATACAGAGTCAGTATGTGTATCTGATAAATCATGTATATAAATATTTTGCATTGACCTCATTTTTCAAAGGTAGTGAAACTACAAGCACAATGGAAGAATACATAAGATGGAAAAAAGTCTTTTTGGGTCAATATGGAAGAGACCAAAAATTATCTCAACACTTTGTATCATCTCCAAGTAGAAAGACAAAAGCACATTTAAGAGAAGAGTAGATTTTTTACATAACATGTATACAACATATAGAAGAATGATGATACAAATATAGGAATTTTACAACATGGTCGTCCCCTTGTAGCCTTTTCTTAGTGGATCAACAAGGGCCATCAAAAGAGGGCTCAACAAAACACAAATAAATGCAGAGCATCACAATACAATAGGTCACATTACATGCAAGAAAATACACAAATAATCTACTACATGAGAAATCTAGGCTAGAAAATCATTTTCCTCCCAATCTTTTTCAACATCATTTATAGATGGTGGAAAAAATTCCAAAGGATCTACGAATATTATGGTAGATGGAGTTATCTCTAACAAAAAACAAGGACCATTCTCTAATGATGAATCACATTGTGTGTCACTAGGAACTAAAGTTAAAGATTTGGAAAATATAAAAATATAATACATCATTAGTATCTTCAACAAGTTCATGATTATCATCAAAATCATCATCCAAATTAATTACAATAGAAGATCTAATGTAAGGAGGAGGAGGAGAACAATCATTTGGAATCAACAATTTCAACTTGTGACGAGGTTAGGCAAGGTAAGGGTCCTCTCTAATATATGGTGATGGCTAAGAATGGGAAACCAAATCAATATTTGACTACTTAGGAGAAGAATCATTTTTGGAAGAAAGTTCAAAATCCTTGGCATGACATCGACATCCTTTCTCTCTTACACATTTCATTGCTTATGTATAAATCAAAGCACGTGTAGAAGATGGTTGGGTATTACTCAACATTGATTTTTTTATTCCTTTTCTCCATGAATAGAGAGGAATAAAAGGAACCTTTAAAGATTGACAGATAACAGATGTTAGGAATTTTTATCTTTTTCCTTCATAGGATTTTGAAGGTGTAATTACAACATACATAGGAGGAATAATAGTATTAGGAAGGAGTCTCGGTCTAGGATGTGGAGCAAGAAGAGAAACTTTTGTTGAACATTTTTTTTCATTGATTCCAAAAGAGTGATGGAAATGAGTGCCAAGAAGGCTCAAAAAGTTGTAGTAATTAATAACTAGATATCTGGAGAAATGTAAATTAATTTTCATTTCATGTAAAACATGTTTAGGTTGCATTTTGTTTTTTGACAACATTGTGGATTGCTACAATAGTAAAATTAGTTGGATTGTATCTGTAATATCTTCATGCCTCTAGTCTAGTTGGTAGAGGTGATCTGGAAGTGTTATTTGGATTCATAAATGACAAGTTATCCAAATAGTGATCTTGTAGTAGTAGCTTGTTTCAATCAACAATTCTTAATATTTGAGAGTTTTAAACTAAGATTTGAAAGGAAAGCATGTAGGCATATATTTTATCACATCCCAAAGTTTCCAAAGTTGGTGTTCATCAAATAGGAAGTTTGAAGTGATAGAAGGGCCATTGTGATTGGTAATCAGATCTGCATCTATTCATGATTGATGTGATAGAGTCTTGTAGTGTCCATCTTTTGGAGATAACATATGGATGACTTGTTGAAACTAGATAACCTAGTACATTGGGAATTGTGTAATGTGTTATTTCTATAAGAGTAGCTTGTGTATGTTGGTACTAACTTATTATACACATTTCATTAAGGCTAATTAATGTGGCCAACTTGGAGATGCATTAATTCTATTCCAATATGACATGTGAATGTAATTGTAATTGTAATGCATGTTTATATGATTCTATGATTTGTCTTAGAAAATTAAAAAACTATGTGAATGTGGATGAATATAATTATTCCATGTTTGTTGATGATTGAAGAGAAGTAAGATGGAAGAGATGTGTGTTGAATTCCAATCATAGTAAGAGTTTATTAGAAGATCACTTGTTATGTCAGATAGTTATTTGAAGGTAGATCAGATCATGTGTAAGTTTAGTATTGATCTTGAAAGTACTAATTTCATGTCCTTGTTTGTGCTAAGATTTAAGTCTTGGTTACTAAGTTGATGCTCACATTTGGGAAAAGGGGATTTGTGTCTCTAGTAGGTTAGTGCCTACAAATACAATAGGAAATTGGTGTCTTTGATAGGTCGGTGTCTACTTCATAATTGTATGTTGATTCAATATTTTATGAGGACAGATTTGGGTAGTAGATCCAAGCAACCATTCTCATTGTGATTTTTCCCATCTTTGGCTTTCGTGTATATATAGTGTTCATGAATGTGAACATGTATTTTCATGTGTTTTCTAACTGCTACATATTAAGAGTTTTTCTAGAGCTATATTGATTTTTTTAAGGATAAAAATTGTAGAAGTTATTAATGGTAATTAATATTCAACAAAGTTTTATATTGGTAAATACTAAATCATCTCCTCTTAGTATATTGTGTGCCCTTGAATTATTATCAGAGCTAAGTTTCTTGGAGAAATATTAAGATCTTGAGGTAGATCCGGGATGGTGCACTCAATTTCCCTAGAAGGTTTCTTCAAACCAAGCTCCATTTTTATGGATCTAACTATGCTCTTTGGATTGGGAGGATATAATCCTATTTGATGGCTCTAAGATTTGAGTTTTGGAAATCATTTTTGGATGGAAATGTAATTCCAAATAGTATCCCAAGGGATTATTATCCATTTACATATAATTTTTACATTCTTTGGATTCTCCAGTGTGAGGGATGGACTCATTTTTAAATTTTGTTCGTCAAGGTGTCAGTATTAAATGGCCAAAGTTGTTAGATAACTGAGAGGGGGGTGAATCAGTTAGCTCTAGTTATCCCACAGTCCCAAATACTCCCAGATGTATATAAAAACAATTTCAAACATATAAATTGACTCAGTGAAATATAAAGTGGGATCTCAAACTTATCTTCAAACTCATCAACTCATCTACCAAATCATCTACCAAGTAGGAGTAAAACAATTACTATGATTAACGATCAATGCAGATAAAGTAATGTGTAAATAAAAATAACAATCCAAAACAATCATACACATTAACACATAGATTTTTAACGTGGAAACCCTGCTAAGGGAAAAACCACTTGGGACCAGTAGCCCAAAATATTTCACTCTTCTGAAGTGAGCTCGGTTAAGAGCCAACCCTATTAAAGGTTACAATGCACACTGTTAAATGTGACCTAGTTAGAGGATTTATCACTATCAGTTCTCCCTTGACCAATCATTCACTATGGGGTCAACAAGAAAACACTCAACATTCATTTGAATGTCATAATAAAGAATTTCAAGTCCTACTCGGTTAAGAGATTTATTTGTAACAATGATTAAACTGATACAGTAATGCTCTGATTCAAATACAACTCTATTTGTAGATTTTCAGATCTATGCTAAGTAAAATAATACCTATGATCAATTTTTTCACTTTAGTTCCTTTGATTTTTCATACTTTATTCTACTCGATAAATGCTCTTTCCTCTATCACTTGGTGTTGTCTGTAGAATGCACAGTTCTGTCTTCAACTAGTTTGATAAGTCATGCATGAATTTTTCATGTGTGCGCATCATTCATCTTAATTAATCTCTTATCTCTTATATAGACATCATAATTCATTCAATTTACATCCTTCATATTTTTCCACTTAATCTACATCGTTGATTTTGTCGCTTAAACCTTCCTCGGTAGTTGTGTCAAAAACATGTTTCAATCTTCTTCGTCTGATCATCCTTGAATTTTCATAGACGTTTGATCATCATAACAAATCTTATCAATTACCTCAGAATCATCAATTTTCTAGATCATCATTTTAGTCGGCCTTTAGTTTCTTTTTATTGCCCAGTCAATACTGTGATGTGTCGGTGATCCCTAGCTCGGTTAACACTGTGCTCGGTATACACTATATTTACTCGATGTTCACTATTACTTGGTGTATACAAAACTCTTCAGTTACCGACCACATAAACTTTGTTTGTTCTAGATCTTTAACCCATAATAGATGTTTGTTACCATAATGATAATCAAAACAAGTTGACATCAATGACAATTTACATTAATTGATTAATGTCTATTATCACATTTGTAACTCGTTTGATCATCAACATAATGAATTCAAACATACAATCAATTTTAGTTTATCAATCTCTCCCTTTGGCATTGATGAAAACACAATATGAAATATGTAATATGAAAATGCCATGAAATACCAAACTTATGTTCTACAACTATACACAAAATGTTGTATCTCTCCCTAGCTTGGATATATAATATGTTTCAGCATTAAAAAATCACCATGCAGACTCTCCCTACAGATTTGACTCTTCTATTCTTGAATCTTCTCTCTCTTTGTAGATAGATATGCTATTTCTCTCCCTTTTGATTTTATCCTTTTCTCCCTTGTAGTGGATAGATATTTCATTGAATCTTCTCTCCCTTTGACAACAATGCCAAAAATATATATACATCTCTTCATTAGTCAAAAAGCATCTCTTGTTTTCAGTGCAGTAGTGTAAGTACCTTGTAGTGTACTGATATGTCATTGTCAGTTCAGTTCATCTTTGCATCAACATGATTGATATTATGATTATGTGCAGGATGATGAAACCTCCTAATCAGCTTAGTGATCGATAGACAAGGGACGAACCCCTAGTCTATTCCTAAAGTACTCAAATGTATCCTTTGGTAAGGGTTTAGTGAATATGTCAGCTAGTTGTTCTTTTGATTGTACATATTCTAGTGTAACTTTCTTTTCTTGTACTTTTTCCCTCAGGTAATGATATTTTATAGATATATGCTTTGTTTTTGCATGCATCACTGGGTTCTTTGAAATATTTATTGCACTAGTATTATCACAATAAATTACCACTAGGTCAGTGATCTCTTCATTCATTCCTTTCAAAAAAAAATTCATCCATGCAATGTTAGAACAATTTGCAGCAACAACAACATATTCTGCTTCTGCAGTTGAATGAGATATGCATCCTTTCTTTTTACTTATCCAAGTAACTAATATTTCTCCCACAAAGAATGCTCCACTAGTAGTGCTCTTTCTATCATCAATCTTCCCAGCCCAATCAACATCTATATAAACTTTTAGTTCAAATTTTTCTTCTCTCTTGTACCACAATCCATATTCTTTAGTGTTCTTCAAGTATCTAAAAATTCTCTTTACAACAGTCATATGTGATTCTTTAGGATTAGCAGAAAATCTTGCTACAATTCCAACTGCATGTACAATGTCTAGTCTAGTGTGTACAACATAGATCAATTTTCCAATCATAGATCTGTACAATGTTTGATTTACCTTAGTTTTCTTATCTTCTTTTGTTAATTTGCATCCTGTCACCATAGGTGTTCCAATTGGTTTTGAATCTTCCATTCTGAATGTCTTCAATAATTCCTTGATGTATTTGTATTGATTAATTTAGATGCCTTCATCCTATTGTAAAATTTGCAGACCAAGAAAAAATTTGATCTCTCCAAATATTGACATTTCAAATTCTTTCCTCATTTCATCAGCGAATGATTTTCATAAGTTATCATTTCCTCCAAATATAATATCATCAACAAAAATTTCAGCAATAAGATTCTTATCATCATTTCCTCCTTTCAAATACAAATTGTTGTTATCACTTGTTCTAACAAATACAATACTGATAAGATAGGAGTGTATTCTTTCATACCATGCTCTCGGTGCTTTTTTCAGTCCATACAATGCTTTGTGCAACTTACATACCATGATTTTCTGAGTAGGATCAATAAAACCTTCAGGTTGTTTGAAATGTATACCTATTCTTCTAGTATTCCATTCAGAAATGCAGATTTAACATCCATTTGATATACTTTGAATCCTTTGTATGCAGCATAAGCAAGTAATATTCTAACTCCTTCAATTCTAGCAATGGGTGCAAAAGTTTCTCCATAGTCAATACCTTCTTCTTGTGCATACCCTTTGCATACTAGTCTTGCCTTATTTCTGGTTACATCTCCATTCTCATTCAATTTGTTTCTAAATATCCATTTGGTACCAATTACATTCTTATCACTCGGTCTCGGTACTAATGTCCATGTTTTTTCTTCTGTATTTGCTCAATTTCTTCATTCATTGCATTGATCTATTCTTCATTTTCAAGTGCATCTTTAATAGTTTTAGGTTCAAATTCATAAACAAAACATGTGTTGTCATTCAACTTACTTCGTTTCATCATGCTAGATCTTTTATCTCCAATAATCTGATTCTGTGGATGATCTCTTCTTACCTATTTTGCAAGTGTAGGTTCAGTTCTTTGTTCTTCATTGTGTTCTCTAGTTGGTATATGATCATGATCTCCAGTTGCAACATCTTCCCGATTCTCGGGTGGTGCATCCTGATGCTCGGTAACATTACCATGTTTCTTGGTAATGTTAGGCAGTTGCTCGGGCAAAGTGTTAGGTTCTTTAATGTAAACAAATCTACTGTAGCCTTTTGGTTCTCTTTTTCTTTCCTCGTCATTCTTCTCAGCAAATTCATTCTCCCGTGGTGTCTCGGTGCAGAAACTTGTCTCTTAATTCCATACTCATTACAAAAGTTAGTGAAATCATCAGAAATAAATTCTCCTCCTTTGTCAGATCTTAAACATTTCAGTTCTCTACAAATTTATTTTTCCACATAAGCTTTGTACCATTTGAACATCTTAAATGCTTTAGATTTTTCTTTTAAGAACATGACTGTCATCATTCTAGAGTAGTCATCAACAAATAAAATAAAGTATCTGTCACCATAATAAATCTGTGTTCTCATTGGTCCACATAGGTTTGTATGAACTAATTCCAAAATATCATTACATGAAATTTTTTTTCTCTTAAAACTAGATTTTGATATTTTTCCCATTTGACAATTCTTGCACATGACATGGTCAAGTTTAGATAAGCTCGGTAAGCCTCTTACTTTTCTTTTCTTACTGATCTTAACCGTTTTGTCAAAATTTACATGACATATCCTCTTATGCCACAACCATACATCTTCATTTCTATCCATCAAACAAGTAGTTTCAGCAGTGTCATGATAGAATAGATTACCTTTTGATTGTTCTTCGGTGACGATCAACTTTCCTGTTTCATCATAGATTCTAGATTTTTTGTTTTCAAATGCAACTCGGTGACCTATGTTATTCAACTGTAAAACACTCAATAGATTATAATTAAGTCCTTTCACCCAATATACATTCTCACATTTGATCTTATTGTTCAGAAATATAGTCCCTTTTCATTTCACTTGACAAGGTGTATCATTTCCCATTCTAACAGATCCACCATTATAATGCTCAAGAAATTTAAATTTTTCTTTGTCTCTAGCCATGTGATGTGTGCGGCCACTATCAATAACCCAAATGTCATGCTTGCTAACTTTATAAATAAGTGATGTTTCAACATACCTTTCATCTTCTTTCAAAGCTACAAATATTATCTCAATGTCTTCATCAATGTCAGTGTCGGTGTCGGTGTCTTTATCTTTATCTTCAGCAATGTAACATTCCTTCTTGCCTTTGTCTTTGTAATCTTGGTTACTCCTTCTGTCATACTATCAGTTGCTTCTATATTCTCGATCATCCTTTCTATCATTAGATCTTTCATTTCTTTCATCACTTTTTCTATTAGGGCATCTGGCAACAAAGTATACAATTTCTTTACAATTAAAGAATATCAAAGGTAGTTTACCTTTATACCTTCCTTTACCTTTGTGCAATCTTCTAGCCATTAATGCTTCAAGTTCATCAAGTTCTTTATCATCACTGTCACTGTCACTGTCATTTCTTATCGGTGTGTTATCTTAAGACCAAAAAAATACATTTGGATAACATTTAAAGATCATGAAGGTTTATATTTTAATCTAGAATCTAAAACAACTATAATATGGCTCAACTCAGGTGTCCCCTTTGTACCCAAATGTATGTCTAAATATTTTTAAAGGAGTGAGACATCTTAGACCAGAGTATAATCAAATAGAAGGTGAAACTCATTATCAAGGGTGTATTTGTATTAAATGTGGATTCTAATGGTTCCTCTAAAATATCTTATTCTTAAAGTGTGTGAATACATTCAATAGGGTTTGAAAGCCCTATTTATGATCTCCTAAGGTGAAGTGGCAATGAGAATACATTTAAGATCTAGGATATAATTGTCATTTTAAATTTGGTCAAAGGTATAAGGATCATGTTGGTCCCCGAGAATGAGTTTGGGGTATTGAAGATCAAGATGAAATCTCAAGTATCACATTCACATGGAATGCATTTGTAGTGGAAAACTCTTCAAAAGGAATATTAATAACATGTGTTGTGGTATCATTAATATCATAAGAAGTGTATATAGCATCATGAAAAAAATAAAAAATGATATTGTGGATTTTACGGGTTTTTGCCTAGTGGATGGAGCAAAAGATGTGGAATGTCAATCACTAGGGTTATATATTTAATGTGAATTTTGTGGGGGGAAGAGTTGAGGATGATGTCAAAACATGGAAAATGGATTTTGTACATTCCTTCCAAAATCCTACAATATTGAAAGGGGTGGAGATAACTAGGAATAGTAATTTCTATTATATTTTATATAAACTTTTGATATTGATGATATGTAGAAGTTATGACTTTCATGTTACAAAACCATGATCAACCAAGTATGATGTTGTATGGAAGATGTATATTAAGATATTGGCATAGGGTATGTTATTATGAGGGTCCTATCTTGATTGAAAGGTAAATAATACCAACCAACTTTCTCCTTGCATTATCATAGGAATTAATGATGATAGTTTGACATCCTGAATCCTTTGTTGCATATAACCAAAAATGTTACACTTATCAAAGTGCACAAGTTTTTGGCTTGGCCCATTTTTTATGAACATGTGTTTAATTGTATGTTTGGAAATGATGGCCTTGATATAGATGGGATAGTTATGTGAAGAATCGATGGGATAAATTTTATTTTGAGGGAATGTAAGGTGGTGGTATGTTGAAAGATAGCCAATGACGACCTCCATTTGTCAGGGATCAATATAAGTAGGGACTTAAGATTGATATAGAATAAAATCTAGGATATATTTATGAGTGGGGATGTTTGAAGGAGCTCAATTATGGAAACATATATTGTAGTTCACTCAAGGTGATCAAGGAGGTCATATATATTTTTAGGTATTTGGTTTGGATGGAGTAGGACCTTAGAATATGAGTACCCACTTCGGGTTGTAACAAAAAAATTAGGTGTTTTTATTTTAATGGTATGAACTCATTCATGAAATTTTGCAATGTGTTCAACAATAGATTCATATGTATAAGCAATGTTGTGGTGATGGACGATGTTTGTAAAGTCTCATCTTTGAGGGTATTGTTGATTATTCCTAGGAAATGGGTCTTGATATATACCTAAATCTTGATTGTGTGAGGTTTTTGAGGGTTCTTAAATTTCAATTTCACCTCAACTATAAGTTCTTGGATTTGTTTAGATTTCATACTTTTATTGTGGCATGATCTTTGATTTAATGATAATCACAATATTCATTATCTCCTCTTTTATTTAGGATTTGTTTAGCTTTCAAGCATGTGTAACCTACATTTTGCCTTCCTACTTTGAACGACACGGAAGATGTAAAGTTGCTTTTTGATAATACTAAGATAGCCTTCTCTAGGTCCATTTCTTGTCAGCGACTAAATAAAAAATTTCCTTACGAAATTAACTATATTATTGAATCTATTGTACTCATTTTGAATATAGAGTTTGCAGATAATAAAGACTTAGATATGGTTAACTTTGATATTTCAAGCCTCTTTGGTTTTTTGACTAAAATTCCTTTCTAAAACATTATACTTTGACTAGGTTAATAGTGGTGATACACATTAGTTCAAAGTTTCTATTAAGACTTGAAGAAATTCCCTCAATGATAGAGTTTAGAGCCAAGGGATTTTCACATTTGAGTTATGTCCCCTAAGAATTAAAACTAGAGATAAAAAATATATATCCTTATTATTAATCTCATAAATGGAGTGGGTTGAGATGCATTTAGCTTACTGTGAATAAACTTTCAAAATATGTGTGGATTTTAACATTCCAAGAGCTATAATAAAGAGAGTTACTAAGCTTTATAAGGCTAAAAAAATGGATGATGTTAATGGATCCCATAGAACCCTTATTAGGGTGGCTCATTTGCAACCTCTATTGGGTGTAGGGATTGTAGATAGTGGTGGGTTATTGGCAACACGTTTGGAGCCAATTTCTACACAGACACTAAGGTGATGACAAATGTGGTAGTTGCGACTGTAGAAAAATCGTGTAGTGGATACGTATCCAACACTTCTACTCACAATCTAGCTAAGATTTACATTTTTAGAATGCCTTTTGGTGCTTGTGAATGTAATATGCCTACAAGTTCAAGACATGGTGGTAGTAAGAGAAAATTTGTTTTACATGGAATTCTCTTTCCAATAGAAATTTACATGTATTTGGCTATTTCTAGTGCTAGTGCTTGTTTGCTTTCTAATTTAGGACTTTATAATTATTGTTGGTTATTCACTTTGTTCTTGTTGGGTTTAGAATTGTTTTTATCTTATTTCATGATTGTATGAAACTCATATGGTTATTTAATTAAGCTTAAATACATTAGATCCAAACTTACATATTAATTTTTTATAGAGGGGTTAGAATATTTATGTTCTTTGGGTATGTTAATGCTTATGTTTGTTTTCTAAATAATAATTCTTAGATATTTGTTTCTTGTGTTTTAAAAGCAAAAGTGTTGTTCCATCAATTGATCAAATAAAAATAATATTTTTATTACTATAAAAATAATATTTTTATTACTACAAAAATTTGAACTTGATTCTAATTATAATTACAACAACGCAAATATTATTTTATATTTATAATTAAATAAAAAAATACATCAATTATCTTATACACTTTTAAAGAATGTGATAGGACATGCATGAAAATTAATTTTCATATAATTTATACTATAGCCATTTACTATGGCTAAACTTTAAACTAAATCAAAATATAATTTATTATCATTTATGCATGTATGACGGGATGCAATATTTGGAACGTTGCCTTTGTGAATACCTACCATTCTAATAATAACTTAAATAGTAATAATTCAATTAAAATATTCGAATTAAATACAAATTTCCCAATAATTGATGCACGATGAGAGTTGATGACGTAAAGAGAGTGCATGCAAGTTTGTAATATGACAAAATATTTAAAGGCCAAAACGCTTTCTACCAAAAAGTTGATATATTGAAAAGAAATTATTTGAAGGTGGGAATAATGCTCATACTTTTAAAAATGTCATTAGAAAAACAATAGAAATATAATCAAACATGTGATATCTAACGAGCATGACTTTTCATCTTCTAATTTCGTTTAGTTAAAATTATTTGTGTAATGATTAGAAATTTCACCTTGATTTTTTAATAATAATAATATTCTAAATAAAATAGACTTTTAAAAAGTTGATCAATAAATATAAACAAAGAATAAATAGTAACACTAAATTAATTGTTGTGTTATATGTCATTTGAATAATTGAACCATTTTTTGCTTATGAATAAGATTTATTGGTTATTCTACTTTTCTTATTTCTTCATACAACCAAAATCAACATAAATATATTTGTCATAGAAGGGGCCTCTATTAGTGTGTACATTATGTGCAGATTCTTAGTATTGGATGCAATTTGGATTAAGGTTATTTGTAATTCTTGTGTCTCTTATAATTTATTTTTATCGAACTCCGATTAAAATTATTCACCATTCTCATGTTTCTTATAATTTTTTTTGCATTTCTAAAATCATGTCTACTATTTTTCCATCCATTAGATCTTATCTGTGTATTATATAATTTTTTATTCTAAATTTGATCCTTGATTACTATATTGCTTCTTATTTGTACATGAATATGTATACATGTGTGTACATATTTATATAATTTTTTATTCTAAATTTGATCCTTGATTACTATATTGCTTCTTATTTGTACATGAATATGTATACATGTGTGTACATATTTATATCTAGACATATATGCATATATATTTACACACACACACACACACACACACACACACACACACACATGTATGTATAATCTTTTATGTCCCATGTTTACTACTTGTGTTTCTTTTTATGTACAAAATATATATTTAATTTTATTCATATTCTAGCAAACACTTGATTTTGTGTCTCTCTTCGAATTTATTTTCTTTCTTTTCCTTGATAGCCTCTAGCCTTAAAATATTTTTTTATCTTCACTCATTGGCCCTTTACTCATTGCTCCAATTAAGAGTTAGGGGTTTGCCCATAATTAGAAACCTATTGGAGGTTCAATTGCTTTTGAGAATTGGAGCTTTTAATGTCACTACTTGTCTTTGTGCTTTGCCTTTACCACACAAGCCCTTCTCTATTGGATTCAAGCCTCTAGACTAGGAACATGAAACCTTGATGAAGGTTCTCATGGTTCTAAGAACCATCTAGAAAGTTCTCACACAATCTACTTTGTCTTTTTCATTTGGTGCGTCCCCTTTTGTTGGAGGTTCCCCTTGAACTGGGAACCATCAGAAGTTTTTTTACTTCTAGGAGCCTAACAAAGAATCAATTTTCTACGCTTTTTATTTTCCATGTGATTAAAGGTTTTCTGAAAATTAGGAACCGTCAATGGTTCTAGTGAATTTGAGAGCCTGTTTGAGGCCCGACAAGGTTCCTAGTGTTGAACACATATTAAGACCAAGACAGGAGGTGAATCAATTTTTAAAAAATCTTAAAATTTTTCTATTACAAGCATTTATCAATTGCCTTTATCCAACTAACCATCAATGAAAGATATTTAAATGACAACACAAACACAAACACATGAACATTATATTTTTATGTGGAAAAACCAATTTGGGAAAAAATACATTGAGATTCACACTCATTATATGAATAAAATATTACAAATATTTAGGCCACGAGCTAGGTAAGTCGCTGCTCCTAAAAACGATTTGCAGGATAAGGCACACAATCTTAGGACAATATACAAGGACTTACAAAACTGAAACACATGATCCTAGGGAAAGATACTAGTATGTACAAGTTGCCAAAAGGGTCACTATCTTCTACCAGGCACATGGATATGATGAGCTAAGAAGATGTAGGATATCTTAATCAACCATTGCAAAAATTGTCAAATTCAGACACTCACACCTCTACTCTTTCACATTCACATCACACTGACTTGACATTTGATCTACACACAATCCAAGTCTATCCATACTTCAACTAAACCATCTATACATCTATAAATATCAACTTGATCATCCAAAAATACAAATAAGCCAACCATAGTAAAGATAATCATCATTTACACAAAGTCATCCACCACAAACACACACTCAAAGGGGTCCACCCTCGGAGATAAATGGGATCCAAATACATTAAAAAAAAATGTTCCTCAAATGAATTGAATAAAGCACACTCACCACAACATCCTCCAAATATGATTCCAAACATAACATCTAGCAAGTCATTAGAACATGTTAACTTACTAGCCCATATACATGAAGATATCAACACACCATGACAAGATCCATATCAACCTCTTAACTCTTCCTCCAACATATATTTGGACCAGTAAGTCATTGTAGACACATAAAAAAAATTCATT
Source organism: Thuja plicata (assembly GCA_018584345.1). NCBI lineage: Eukaryota > Viridiplantae > Streptophyta > Pinopsida > Cupressales > Cupressaceae > Thuja > Thuja plicata. The sequence goes on from MU226750.1 coordinate 422,794, forward strand.
AAATTGTCCTCTTATCAATTTCAAATTTTTTTCCATTAATCGGGTGAATTCATTATTCAATAATCTATCATTCATTCCTATTATTCACTATATTATCATTATACTATTTCTCCATTCATCTTATTAAATCATTTAATGATATGCATATTCTATTACCATTTATCCACCAATTCATTTAAATAAATATGTCATTCTCCACTTATTTAGTAAACACGTCTTTAAATAAAACCCATTGACCACTTACCATTTCCTACTCACCACTTATCCCTCATTTACCACTATTTCCCATTATCGCACATTCACCCCGATATGTGATTCCTTACAGAGGATATCTGTAACGCCTTGCCAGGGAACCTGGAAGGACAAAGCTTCTAACCACTAAAGTTGCAAGTTTTTTTTTTAAAAAACCAACATGAAAATACTTTAAAATGATTACCTAATTCACGAACATGAATATCATTTCTCTTAACAACATAAATTATCTTTTAAGATCTAACTCAACCTATGTCCTCCATAGGTTCCCTAACGTTGTTACTTAACAACATGAACCAATCCATTAGTGAGATATTCCTAAATTGCATTATTCTAGATTCATTTTAGTGCACTAAGTAAATATTCCTACCTTAACCATAAGATAATCATTAAATACATCTAATTGATAAGTTAAGCTTACTATCAAATCATATGACTTTCAAATAAAGAAAAATATGGTTTAATCTTCTTCTTTTACATATTAAAATTCACCCAGGAAAGTTAACCTCTAACGTAACCATTCATTCACCTATGTAACATTTAATGATCCCTAATTCCTAATATGCATTATTAACATTTCATTTTCTTTGCATCATCACAATTTAAACATTTTAATATCTCAAGATATCTTAAGATCCTTTATCAAAATTGCATTCATACTAGGTAACATGACAATAAGTACACAAAGATCTTCTTTCCACAAAAGAATCATTAATATTAGATAAAGAGATATTTTATATCAATTTTTATTTGAGCATTCAGGTAAGAGAGATTAACAATCATTAAGATAAGCAATATCCTATGTATTTTAGTACTCCATACACCTTTATAGGTAATGAGTAAACATAACCATCATTTGAATACTACAATCAAGATACTATCTCATTTCATCATTTCACAATAACTTCGTTTGAACCCTTTTCTTTAAGAGATAACACCCTCATTCCTAGATAAAATATTTCATAATAAATCCAAGTTTATTTCCTTTTGAAATGGACACATTATGTAATAAAAGAGTCATGATCAAGTATCACAATCAACTTTCCCTTAGCATAGATAACATATAATCTTTTCCCTTTTATTTCACCTGGATCTACCCATTCCTTACACTTCTTAAATTACATCACATTACAACATTGATCATTTATAGATGTATCTATTCAAGATCTCACAAATAAATGAATATATATTACGTCAAGTACAAGATACATGTTACAATATAAAAGTCTTCAACTACAATTCTGGAAGGAAGAATGCACTCTAGGATCATCCATAGAACCACAAATAATACCTTGATAAAAAAAAGATTAACCACCCAACCACATGGATCCAAAAAGGTCCACTCCCCTGTGCTAGGAGGTAGAAACCAAGGTCCATGCAAGAGGTATCACCTAGGATATTCCTAAATTGGCAGTAACCTTTCCCCAAAATCGCAACTCCAAAGGATGAACAACAAGGCAAATAGGACCAACCGAGACATGATCATCAATAGCAAGATCTCTAAACTAGGTTCCCTACCCATAAATTCATATTATGAAGGAAAAAGGAAACCAAATTAAAAAATTATGGAATTCATAACAATGCCACAACATCAATTGATTGAATTTAGAAAACCAACAATTGTCCCTGACCACTGGACAACCCTAAACCCTAATCTGGCACTTAGATTAATCCAAAACACTTAATGAGGCATCTAAAGGCACCATACATGATTAAATTCATAATCAGAGTAAAAATAATCCAATTGAATCAAAAAAATGATCCTATCAGCCTCTGATAACCATACAACCCCTAAAACTTGGTAATCTTCTTAAACTGATTTATTTCAAACAAGGATTAAATCCAAATAATAGTCATTAAAGAACAGTCACCCATAGCTTCCACAAAACACATAATAAATCCAATAAATTTGGTGGATATTTAGATAACATAATTATAGACTCTCGATCCAATTTTTATAAAGAGCCAATGATAGGAAAGAAAGTTATGGCTTATGTTCTAAAACAGAAAACCCTAGTTAGGGTTTAGACCTTCCTTCACCAAAATGGTTGTAACTTTCACAAAACATAATAAACATACTCCAAACCACTAGAAAATGAAAGATAAGATAGATTACCATCTCTTATATTAAATTTAGATTTTTACATAATCATACCAGCCTGTACCATACGAATACATTTGATAGAAAACTTAGAACAAAGAATAGACAGTATAGTCTGACAAAATGTCTATAATAGGGCATTAATTTGACCCTAAAAAGGAACTATAAGAGATACCCATTTTAGATCTCTAAATTTAACTTCCATAACATCAACCAATTAAAAAACCTAGAGTTAATTTAAATTATTTAAATAACAGATCTCCAAGATCGGGTTGCTAAAAACCCTAGGAAAACACATGAAAAGTTTCACAAAAAAAGAACTCAAAACTTTTAAATAACTTTAGGAATGGAAAGTACACATATGATACATAATTATAACATATAAATATATCCATATTTTATTAGATACATTAAGAAACCAATAAATTCAATCCATACCTCAATTCCTACGAAGATTCAACCGAAGGAGGAAGGAGACAAAGAGGAAGACAAATCCAAACTTGAGATGCATCCTTCAAACTCTCTCCACTTTCAGAAATCTCCATGGAAAGTAAAACCAAGATTTCCTCAAGGTTTCAGCTAATCTCCCCCTTAAAATAAAAAGAGAATCCGTATAAAGAGATTTATCAAAGGTACAAACCCCCAACTAACTCTTAACTAAAGTGCATAATTAAATAACACAATATAATTATAACTCGCAACTATATATATAATTTATAATGAATAATTTATAGTCATTAATACACATGTACTTATTATTATCATAATATGGCATAGAAGATATAAGTGATATGTAACCTATCCATATTATTAATAATTAGTAATTAAGACTCTTAAACCTCATATTAATTATTAATAATACGGTACTTTATTTTAATCCCAAACTATACACCATAAACAATATCCATAATCATGCAAATATAATCACATAAAATTATATATATACATACACATATATGTGTGTACACCCATATGTGTGTGTGTGTGTGTGTGTGTGTGTGTGTGTGTGTGTGTGTCAAATACAAAACACTAAAATCTATGCAACTATAAAGTAATATCTCACAACATTAATATTATTACATATTTATACTTACTATAAGATATAACACTCAGATAGATTAAAATCACATGGCTCAAAATAAATATAACCATCCAAAGAAGCCATAACACTCAACTATAAAACACATAGAGAAAACCACAAGGTCAAACAAGGAAAGTCAAGCCGTACTCCTAACCAAGTATGAAAGCCTGAAACACAATATCACAAAGATCAACTGAGAATCATCCCAAGAACATCAACATAATACCACAATATTAGATAGGGAAACAATTGAGAAAAAGTCACAAGAATTCCCAACCCCGGAAAGGTGGACCTCTTAAATAGGAAAACTATGGCCATAAGGGAAGGTATTTGCGATAACCTTGGTACTATCTCTGTAACAACAACTATTGAGGATTTGAGGGTACACTCAGACCTATGAAGCCAGGTGGAGTTGATGCCTAGTACCTACAAGCGAGCATCACAGAGAAACTATACATGTGCATATGCATATACATATACATATACATATAAATACACACACACACACACACACACACACACACACACACACACACACACACAAGGAAGGAATTCTAGACAAATGTCTGGGATTGAGACATCATGTAGACCTCACTAAGTGAGCAACTATGAAATCACATCATAGATACACACACATATAATATAAAGTATATAAATCATGAATGTGTTATAAACAAGGGTTAGATCATAATCCAATAGGGTTAGTCACATAAGAAAATCAAATTTCCAAAGAGATGATCATATCATGTGTACATAAGTATGATATAACAATAATCATGAACAAATATGTCTAACCATATAGAATCATCACATACAAGGACCTAATCATTAGGAAGACCTGGAAATCATAATGGTTGATAAAAAGAATCACTTGCATATAAATCACATATGTTTGTCAGGTATCTATCCTAACACATAAGATCCTAAAATATCATCATCATCAAATGGTGGCCACATAGCAAAGGGATAAAAACATTGATAAGTACATCGTTGTCAATCTAGATTAGAATAGAATGAGTTAAACAAGCACCTAAAACATATACATGTCAACAAAAGAAGCACTAAGATACCTTCAACATTACCAAAGGCACATTAGGGTTAGAGGGTTATTACAATATCTATTTAAATGCCCCTCTTCTCATTCTTTGAGCATTTGTTATTAGAATCCATCATCATTTTGCATCCATAGCACTCATTATAGAGAAATAGTGATTTTAGAAGTCTTTGCATTTTAGCTCCAATAGTAATATTGGCTTTCCAAACTTATTTTCATTCTATTAAGTCCTAAAAGGAATCAACAAAATCAACTAAGTTATAGAGAGACTAACACAAACAACAATGTCAAACTCAAAGAAACATAACTTCACTTGTAGAGCCAACCAACGTAAGATATTTGGACTGGAAGACTGCACAAATATTAAGAACATGTCTAAAAAATCCCATACCTAGGAAAATCAATGTGGAGCAATGTAGAACATTCTCTAAACTAGTCTTGACCATTTCTAATAGCTACAATACTGTCAGCCAATAACAAAACATAACTTCAACCTTTGAACTTGTATGGACTTGAAAGTAAGATAGTGCAACATTCAAAAACCATACATGACAAAATAAAAACTACAAGTCACCAAATTCTTATGCAAAGCATTCTCCCATAAGGAATTCAAATACTCATTACTACATATACCCCTTTCCCATACTTGTCACATTCTATATATTATAAAAATTGACTTACCATCACCACTAGGCATTTGAACAACATCTAAACATCTCATACCAACTTCAAATACTCTTTCTTGCACATTTTAGCTTCACATACTATAGGAACACTTTGTGCACATAGTAGGTTGATAATTATGACAATATTGAATACTTCTCTTATGAGGTACATATGAAACTTATCTTTATAAAGTACAATAATGAACACATACAATTATTCATTAGGTTGACATTAATGCATATAGTAGGATGACATCAATGAAAACACTAAATACACATTGCTAAAAATCTCCACCTTTTTCATTGATGGAAACACCAAAAAACATAACCTAATGAAATACTATTTTTACTTTCTTCCCCCTTTGACATCACGGAAAACACTAAAAAAATCTTTTGAATGTATCCCAAAACATCTCTCCTCCTTTTGGATACAACTCTAATTTTCTTATTGCGAATCAAGATAACTCTCCCCCTTTTGGGTATGATTAAGACAACAACAACCCCCCGTCCCCCCTATTTGGGATAACTCATCTCTACAACAATTTCTCTACAACTAGGAAACCACAAGCTTCACCACTCCCCCTAAGAGAAGAAACCACATAAATCCATGAGATAAAAGATAGACATTAAGCTCCCCCTAGAAAGAGGCATAACTTTTATGCATCTAGTTTGAACAAGGAGGGGTAATAAATCCTAACTTCTATCAAAGATACTCAAAAGTATCCTTTGATAGTGCCTTCAAGAAGATATCTGCAATTTGATCTTGTGTAGGCACATACTCTAATATGAATATCTTCTATGAATCTTTCTCCCTCAAGAAATGATACCTGATAGAAATTTATTTATTCCTTGAATGCATCACCGAATTCTTTAAAATATTGATAACATTTGTGTTATCACACATTTATAATCAGAATTTCTTCTTCATATACAACGTTGATATCTCTAAGATTTTGTTTGATCCATAATAATTGTGTACAGTAAGATGTGACGATAATATATTCTACCTCTATAATAGATATCAAAATTGAATCATGCTTCTTGCTCATCCAAGAGACTATCCTGTCTCCCAAAAAAAATGCACCTCCACTTGTACTTCTATCATATACACATCTAACCCAATTAGCATTAGTAAAATCTTTCACATAAAATTCATTATCTATTTTGTACCATAATCCAAAGCCTAGATTTCCTTTCAAATATCTAAATATTATTTTCATTTCCTTCTCATGCAATTGCTTTGTAATAGCTTGATATCTTGCAGCAATAAGAGTACATGCATAACATCTAGCCTTGAAATAGTCAAATGTGAAAATCCACCAATCATAGATATGTAAGGGTTATGATCAACATCAAGAGATTCATCATCCTTACTTAAGTGACTGTAAATTTCCATGGGGGTCCCAACTGGTTTGAAATCGTCCATTCAAAATTTTTTAACATCTCCTTGATATATTGTTTTGACAATTCAAATCATAATTTAAAAGATAGTTTGGGATGTGTGAAAAAAAATTTGAGACTCATGATAAACCTATGGAAGAAAAATGTTTTAAATATCCTCCTTTGTCAACATCCTATCCTTTACCATCTAAAATTTCTTCCATTTCTTGCTTTAATCAATAAATCATTTTGCCTAACCTTCTTTGTGCTAAGTTGATTACTCAACCTAAAAGAAAGAAGAATCATAGTTACAACCTTATGAATCTTTATTTTTGCATTTATCAACGATATAATGACCACTCTACTAATGAATATCAAGGTTTGCATTACAAAATTTAGAAATTCAATGACTATGATATCATTCATATAACATATTGCAATGAGTTAATTTTCAATGTTGATATCTTTAAATAACATTTTAAGTTCCTATTATGTTGCTCCACACTATGTGACATTGTTAGCCTATCCTTTGGGGGCTCATTGTCATGCATGGTTCAATCATACTTAGCAAGTAACATAATAGGCCCTCTTTCTCTTTATTTGTATCTCCACACTTGGGGGAAAAGGGTAATATATCAATCTCTCTCATCCTCTCAAAGAATCCACTTTTCCTTTGGTTAAGTGGCATTTATATATTATGAGATATCCAATCTTACATGGAACTATTTGTTTACATTAGGGATTATCTCTTAACAAAGAGATATGCATCCCTGATCATAAACTTTTTTCACAACTAGCTATCCATGGTAAACAAATCCCTTACCTTAGGGACTAATAGTGTGTCATCCTTCCTCAAGAATCCCTTTACTTGGCAATAGGGAAGGTGTGAATTCTTCCCTTCGTGCTCTGCATCTCTTTTCAACATCCTTCAAAATGATCCCTTTACACTTCTTCCATGGTATCTCTTTGCATTCGTGCCTTCCTTAACCTTGTAGGATTCATGACCTCTTTGGCTTGAACTAGGTGTTTCTTGTGGAATACCTCCTTTGTGTTAAAGGTTCTTTATCTGTGTTTCTCTTTTCATTAAGATGTCAAAATAGTCCTCTTTTTCCATCTGAAGGGGGGAATATGTGGCCTCCTTATTGCAAATATTTTGCTTACTTTAAGTGTTTCAGGTAGTCTACACTATCATAGTACAACTTGTTAGAGCCAAATCAATCTCCTTTATACATTTTTGGCAGATTTCCTTGAATATAATGCTTTCCTTAGATATCCTTTGGATTGTTTGAACTAGCATAATATAGCTTTCTAGCCCATTTGACCTCTCCTTTGCATACATTTTTAGGATTGGTTGACAAGCATACCATAATTTGTTAGACTATTTGACCTATCATTTTCATGTGTTGACTAACATGACACACCTTGCTAGGCCATTAAACCTCTCACTTACATATTTTTTATGAGCTGACTAGTATGCACTAGACCATCAACTTCCTCTTTAAATTATATTTGATGGGTAGAACTAGGATAACACAATTTTCTAGACCATTTCTCCTTCTCTTCTCTCTTCCTTCCCTCTCATGGATCACCTAGCACAACACAAATATATATCATGTGTCATCGATGATTTTCTTATTCTCTCTTCCATGATTCCATAGCATAACACACTTTTCTATTTGTATTGATCACAGAGTCTTATCTTATCATTGATGTGTTCTCTTTCTCTTTTCAGTTGACCACATGTGCTTTTGCAATATCTTTCTGACCTAGACACTACTAGTTGAGACATTTTATTTAGTGAGGTCTCTTTAACTAGTTGACTTGGAATCTTAGTAATCTTTAGGATTCTTTTGTTTTACATGTCCTTGTATATGGATGTACAAGTTAAGATCCTTGGTTTGGGGGCTTGTATCCTTAAACTTAGAGATATCTTACCTCCTTCAAGTTCTCTGATGATTCTCATATTTCTCTCTCTTTCTTCTACTTTACCATGAGCATGAGGTGGAATTTTTCTCTTGCTAAAGTGGGGGCTAAATGTATTGTCTTAAAAAGTAAGCACCCTTAATTAGGTGCTCATTTTTAGCCCCATTTTAGTATGTATGGGTTCCCACATTGATTTCATGTTCTCCTAACATTTATTGGACCCTCAGATTAACATTATGAGTCCTCTATTGATTCATGAGGCTAGCCCTTATTTATAAGTGTGGTCCTCTATTTTTCCTCCAGTGAAATAATTCAATCCATAACCTAGGCCATATAGCCCTATTTTTGGCCTTCGTGTCTGACCTCAAATTGACCTATAGTCAGAAATATAACATCTACCCTATTCTACTAGCACCTTATTCAAATCTTGGCTTATTTTCCTAGGCACAGGATGCCATTGGTGACTTTTCCCTCACACAGGATGCCATTGGCGGCCTGTGCCTAGGGAATTTGGTCCAAATTTGGCTTTGCAGTCTGTGCCATAGTTTTGGGGGAAAATATGGATCTGTGGTCGACCTTCCTAAGTTTCAACCCCTGAAATGATGCAAGGAGTATATAAACCCCATATCTCTCCTCATTTTGGTATCCATTTTCAAGTTCAAACATTCATTATTAACTTTTCAATCATTCATGATCAATCAAGAAAGTAGAGTTCAAGATCTCTTCTACAATTGAGCATCCAAGTCTTCAATCCTTCAAAGCATTCTTCCTTCTTCATAAAAAAATGTTAGAAAACTACAATATCCATCATTCAAGGTATTTATTTCATGATTTCCTTTTAGATCAAGATATTGCATCAACATTTACAATCACATCCAAAGAGGCATTACATCATCAAGGAACAACTTACAGAGCTACATGATGAGAATCAGGAAGATAAGACATAGATGAACAAACCCAATACAATTTACTCAATTTTTCCTAGTACAAGATGCTATTGGTGGGCTATACCCAGGTATAGGGAGATTTTTCGCCTATACCCTACATTTTCAACTCAAATTTGGAAGAGACTCAATTTACAGTCTTTAGGTCCTATATCTACAAATTACAAGTCAATCTGAGATTTTGACAATCGAGAATTTGGATCTGAAAACCCACGTCATTTATTTCATTTCTAGTTGCATTCTAATTCATCTCCATCCTCTTTTATATCTATTTCTCAATTGTATTAGATCACATCTTTCCTTATTTAGTCTGTTGCATATCAATATCATTCTTGTCCTTCTCAATTCTAAGCAACAAAGGAATAAAAACTCTTCAAGTACTGATATTGCATTGGCATCTTCCAATGGATTTAATAACAAAGAAGACCACAAAAGATTAAAGAATTTCCATTAATTATTATGAAAATTTAGGAACACAGATGAAGTATATGCACAACTCAAAGAATCCAAGTCATCTCTAGTTTAAACACATAACACTTGCTCCAAACACAATACTGCAACTCAAAGACTACAAAATCAAAATTGATTCCCTCTTATAAACACAATTATACTCACAATCATTTAAATATAATGTAACAATAAAAAAATAATAACATTATCATCACATTACAACTCAACTTAACACAAATATTGAATGCAACTTGCTTCCTTTATTGATCAAAATCTATTTTTGATGAGGAGGCAGTATATGGATCTACAACCATTTTTCACAAAGGTTTCAAAAGACCTTGCTAACTCCAACCAAGTTCACAATACTTCATAGGGGCCCAATTACAGACTCTAAGGCTCCTATATGTCCCCTTCCTTTGGATAATTATCAACACAAGTCACTTAGACTCTTACACCATTGACTATTTTAGTGGGCTACACAAGTGTTTAGGGGTTTGAATGACCCACTATACCTAACCAACATATTGACCCATGGAGTGATGTTTTTGCAACCATACAAATCAAAAGAAATAGGATTCTAAGACCCAAATCCACCTTTAAATTAATGTTGATACCTATTCCCTTGAATAGGCCTAATTACAATTAGGTCTCCTAATCGGGTATTTGGGTGATAAATTTTGACTCCCATATAATCTAGAAAAAATAATGGGGCTTTCCAAATACCCTTTTGGGATTTTTAAACAATCCCTCAGATTTGGGTTTCCAACCAATTTTCAGACTACCCAACCAGTATGGCTTTCAAAGGACTAATAAGGATAATTAGGCCTCTTCCACAAGACTACTTATAAGTCCTTGATTCCTATGATAAAAAAAATTCTACCACAACCAAAAAATTCATTCACATGCTCCAAAAAATTTGTCTTCAACATTTAAACCTCTTCCCCGATCCTTTCAATCAACCTTCAAACTTTGATCACTCATCTTCCTGCCTGTCAAATTGAAATGCCTGGCCTAGGGTTGGTTGCCAAAAATTGCCACTTTGTTGGAATAGCCTGAGAGTAGCATAATTTTTCAAGGCACAGGGAGACCTATCACACCCCACAATTTTAAGGAATTTGACTGGAGGATGATAGGGAAAAATTCATGATTTCACCAAACCCTAGGCCAGCGAGGGTTTCAAACCACCCGAGAAAGATGTGCTTTCCAAATCAAATAGTGATTTTTTTCAGAACTTAAAATCAAATGGAAATGAAAGGTAACACACATAGATTTAAAAAATATACAACTTAATCATACTTTCTAGTCCAATCAATATGCATAATCTACAGAATTCAGATGGATATACAAAGAACTCCAATAATATTATTGCTTGTTCCAAATTTCAACACACCAACCTTACATAAAATGTCTTCTGAGATTTTAAAAGACTCATACCCAATAATCACAACCATTTCCAACCATTTTTTAAATGAGGTGACCTTTGGAGCACAAAAATGCAACTTTTCGCCGAAGTTGCAATGTTGTCATGACAACTTTTGTGACAACTTTTGCAACTTTTAACAATTTAGACTTCTAACCACCTAATGGCCTCAAAAGTGTTACATTTAACTTAATTAAATAAAACAATGACTCAAATAGACCATTATTGACCCATAGGGTCTTATTACATTTTTCCTAGGTCTTAAATATTCCTACTTGTCTTTTTCCATGGTCTAATTAGGTCGTGCTCCTGCACCATACACCTCGGGCAAAAAAAGTTTGAAGTCCTCTTAGAGACCAAATGTTTTAAATATACACCTTGCTTCTTGATATCTTGTTCTAACATCTAATTAGCCTCTAATTCAGGTAGCCCTTGCCACTTGACCAAGTGTTCATAATAGGTCTTCTTCCTTTTATTTTTAGCTTCTCTACTATCCAAAATGCATTCCACCTTTCGGGTCTCCTTGGGTGGCAATTGATTGATCCACTCTTCATCTTCATGGATTTTTACTTCATCCCTATCACCTGCATGAGAAGTAATCATGTATAGGGTGAGATAAGACACATTAAATATATGAGAAATAGAAACATCATAAGGAAGTTCTATTTTGTATGTACTGGGACCATATTTGTTCAAGATCTTGCAAGGACAAATCCTTCTCATCATGAGCTTGTTGTGGCTAGCCTTGGGAAATCTGTCTTTGTTGATATGAACCATAACCAAGTCACCAACCTGAAACTGAACATCCCTCCTTTTCTAGTCCATATTTACCTTGATCTTTTGTGTGTTCTATTGCAAGGTATCTTTAACTTGTTGGTGAATCTCTCTCATAGCTTTTGCAAATTCTTCTGCATGACCACTCTTTTTTTTTTCAAACCTTGTATATCTCTCAACTCAAACACCCCTCTAGGATGATTTCCATAAAAAATCTCAAATGGGATCATACCCATACTCTTAATGGTGGTGTTATTATATGCATATTCTGCTTGGGAAATCACCATGTCCCATCCTTGTCCATACTCTTTTGTCAAACATCTAAAGAGGTTACCCAATTATCTATTTACCACCTTAGTTTGGCCATCTATTTGAGGGTGGTAAGATGAACTAAATGCCAAGTTTGTGCCCAACCTCTTCCACAAGGTCCTCCAAAAATGACCTACAAAGTTTGAACCTCTATCTGATACTATATTCAATGGTAGACCATGTATCCTAACCACCTCCTTGAAAAAAACATCCTTCTATGTAACTGGCATCATTTGTGGTTTTACAAGGGATAAAATGGGTCATTTTATTTAACCTATCTACTACAACAAAAATACTATAAAAACCTACCTTGTCCCTTGGAAAACCCATGAAAAAATCACAACTCAGGCTCTCCAATGGCCTATTTAGTATGGGTAAGGGTTGGTACAAGCCAACATTTGTTGAAACACCTTTGGCTCTTTGACAAATAGTGCAAAAATCCATTAATTTTCTGATATCATTTTGCATCTTTAGCCAAAAGTAAAACCTCCTAACCAAATCCAAAGTTTTATTCAACCCAAAGTGACCACCTAAACCACCACTATTTTATTATTTGATCAAATTATCCCTCATGAAACATTTAGGAATAAAAAGCTGACAACCTTTAAGCAATAAGCCATTCTGCAGGGTCAGAAAAATTAGAATGAAATGAATTCTCAAAATTATTGCAAACCTTCTATTCCTCCATGAAGTCTTGATCTTCATCATACATCCCTTTGAGTTCCTCTATTCCATTTTCAAGTCACCCTTAGAGATCACAAATACTAGGTAAACTAATTCTTGTTTCATGAATTTAAATTTCTCAATGTTGATCATTATTTTCTGCTCATATATTCTTATCAAGACAATCTCCAAATGCCTAAGGTACTCTGCCTTAGTCTTACTAAACAACAAGATATCATCAAGTTACACCACCAAGAACTTCCCTATGAATTCCTGTAAAACTTCGTTCATCAACTGATGTAACTGGGGTTAGGGTTTCTCTAATTTCCTTACTGGGTATAAGGACTTGCTTATGCTTTCTCCTAGCCTATTAGGGTTCACTTAGATACCCTCCTTTGTATAGGATCATAATCCTATCCTTCCAATTACCCCACCTAGTTACACCAATTCAATTTATTGCCAAACCAAGGGTTCTACCTTGCTATCAATCCTACATATTCACATAACATGACTCTTTATTGTTTCATAGTGAATGGGGGATGTGTTTATATTTTTTTCAATCCTATTCCACCTTTTGGCTGCAAACCAATTGAGTCTAGTGAATCAATCTTGAAAAACTGTCCACTTTGCACCAAATAGGGCTACTAGAATCAACCCTCCAAATGAGGTTTTCTCCTTCTAGCTCAAAAAACTCCTTAACAGTGTACCAAATAGGATTGATATATGGATACCATTTTGGGAGACCTACAATATTTTGAAGGTTTCATCTCTTCAAACTGTCCGTACATTGGAAAGTCACTCTTGGCCTAAACTTGAGGGTTTCAATTTGATTTTGACAGTCCCTTCAAGGGATTATTAAAAACCATAGAAAATCTTGACTTGGGAACTTCTCCTTCTGGTTTTTGGTTCTTCACACATCCTCCTAGTTTAATACAAACTTGGATTGAAGCCTTCAATACATCCAACCCACTGCCTTTTGCTTACAAGCTCTGATGTTGCCTAGCCGGGAGTTATCAACTCGCCTAGGGCATCATGTTAAAAATGATAAAACTTGTTTCTGGGGCCCGTGATCTTGCACACATAATATAGTACAATTACACTCCCAAATACCAAAAGCCCATAAAATTTCTATGGTGGGAAAGGGAGTGGCAAGCACATCTTCATAAATTGCTCCAACAGTGGCAGCGGACTGCTTAAACACAAATGATTTTTAAAACCTATCAAAATGACCTCTCCTTATCTTGACTTGTCAATGAAAAGTGTCTGCATGTACATTCTTAGTAAGGATCCAATGTTAGATCATGAACTTCCATCCACTAATCCATACATGCAACCAAAAAGCATAAGAAGACTGTCAAACTGAGACAATAGATGGACACAACTTAAAAACTCTTCAAAACATAAGAAGATGTCTTCCTCCGAAATTGTAACCTAAATGGAAAATGAATATAAGATCATTAATAACATGAAGGTAGCACTAAAATATATATTCTAATCCATTTTATCCTTCGTGCATGCAAATAATAGTGGCACTATAAAACTATTGAAATTGTAACAGTCAATGAGAAAATCCTTTAAAACATGATTAACATGAGCTCAAATCTAATCCTAGTGTTAAGAGAAAAGGAGTATCTTAGTCATAATAATAAGGATCAATGATAAAAATGAGATCTTCCTTCCAATTTCACATGCATGCAAATGAAAACCTTAAACTGTGACTATTTTTCCAATACACCATTAAAACTCATTCATACAATCTCTTTGCTTCCTATTACAAATGCTAGCTCATGGTTTTGAATAGGTTCTCCACATAATTTTTAACCTCCCATCATGGATTGAGGCATTAAAAAATATCATTCCTTCTCCTAGCTCAGTCTGCAACATCTTCTTGAGACTTGTCATGCAAAATTTGAAAGTTGACATGGCGACTTTTTTTCTTTATGGATTTTTCCTTGAAGTGGGACTTGGAATCCTTCTTGGGAGTTGCTTAAGTCATGTCAATGATTTATAAGCATGATTTGGCCTCTCAGCCATCATGCTTCCATGTTTTTAGCACTTTTGGCCATGTTGACAACTTTGGTAAGAAAATGACAATTTAGCTATCTCCCTCTAACGTTTGAGATTTTTATCTCTAAATGTTTAATCATGGTATAAATCTATCCTCAAAATCATTTTAAGAAACTAATTTAATCTAAGTAACTCCCTTTTCAATCTAAGACTCAATCTGGAATATTAGCAAGAGAACACACAAAACAACTCCTAAGGAACTATCTAGACATGGATTGACCTAGTCATATCAATCTTAGGGAGACAAAGAAACAATGACCTTCTAAGTTCCACAATACTCTCCTGACTTCGCTAGAGTCTGTACATGCCAAAATCAAAGAACAAAGCAAGAAAATAGAGGGTATCCTCACCACTCCACTGAAAAACAATTGGGCGATGTTACAAGCATCATGAATAGTCTTACAAGGTATAAAATGAGCCATTTTTCTAAATTTGTCCACAACAACATAAATACTGTCATATCCTTGTCTAGTTCTTGGCAAACCAACTACAAAATCCATGCTTATGCATTCCCATGGTCTGGTTGGGATTGGAAGTGGTTGATAAAGACCTGCATTGGAGGATGTGCCCTTTGCTTTTTGGCATACTACACAACTCTCAACATAGTGTCTAACATCTCTATTAATTCTAGGCAAAAAATAGAACCTAGTGACTAGCTCTTGAGTCTTTTTGACTTCAAAATGACCAATAAGTGCCCCATTATGTTTTTCTTGAATCAAATTTTCCCTCATAGACCCTCTTGGAACACAAAGATGACCTCCTTTAAACAATAAATCATTCTGCAAAGTATATTAAGAGAAATCACCATGAAAGTTGTTTTTGAACTCCTTGCACACCTTGTAGATTTGGGCAAAATCTTACTCTTCAGCATATAGGTCTTTGAAGCTATCAATACCTATGCATTGTAGCTGAACTTCTTGGACTATGAGAAAAATTCTACTCAATGCATCATCAACCTAATTTTGTACTCCTTTTTTGTGCTTTATATTGAAAGTGTAGGTTTGTAGGTACTCCACCCATTTCATGTGTTTGCTACTGAGTTTTTATTGAGATTTAAGGAAGCTAAGAGCTTGGTTAATAGTGTATACTATGAACTCCTTTGGAAGAAAGTAGTGCCTCCTCTTCTTGAGTGCTTGGACTAGAGCGTACAACTCTAATTCATAAGAAGAGTACTTCTTCTTTGCATCATTTAGCTTCTCACTATGGAAAGCTACTAGTCTTCCTTCTTGGCTTATGACAGCCCCAATGGCCACATTACTTGCATCACATTAAACTATAAAAATCTTATCAAAGCTTGGAAGAACTAGAGTAGGAAACTTTGCTATCTTCTCCTTGAGTGTTTCAAACCCTTTCTCAGCTTGTGGTGTCCATTGAAACTTTGTCTTCATCCCACCTCTAATGGTGTCTAACATAGGTGCACAAATCCCACTAAAATGTCTAATGAACTTTCTATAATACTGAGGTAAACCATGAAAACTTCTCACCTCAGTTATAGCCTTGGGAGTAGGCCAACTTAGAATGACATCCACCTTTTCTTGATCCATTTTGAGGTCACCCTGAGACAAAACAAAACTGAGATATACAAGCTCCTGCTTCATGAAGTCACACTTCTCAAAATTGATCATTAGTTTTTCATCATACAATTTCTTGAAAACAATTTTCAAATTCTTAATATGCTCCTCCTTAGTTTTTCTGAAAACTAAAATGTCATCAAGGTAGACAACAACAAACTTACCGATGCATTCTACCAATATCTCATTTATAAGCCTCATAAAAGTTGAGGGAGCATTAGATAAAAAAAATGACATTAGAAGCCATTCATATAAACCTTCTGTAGTTTTGAAGGCTGTCTTCCATTCATCTCCTTCATTTATCCTAATTTGGTGGTAGCCACTCTTAAGGCCAATCTTGTTGAAGTACATTTCCTCCCCTAAATAGTCCATTAGGTCTTCTATTCTAGGTATTGGGAAGATATACCTAATGGTGATTCTATTAATGGCTCTAGAATCAGTACAAAGTCTCCAAGCTCCTCCTTTCTTGGGTGATAAAATAGTAGGGACTGCACATGGGTTTATGCTCTTCCTAATTAGGCCTTGGTCTAATAACTCTTGGATTTGCTTGGCTATTTCGTCATTTTGTTGAGGGGTCATCTTATAGTCATCTTTGTTGGGTAAGGTAGCTCTTGGAATTAAGTCAATCTTGTGGCTAACAAGTCTCTTAGGACGTAGGTGAGTGGGATGACCATCATTCACAATGTCTCTATACTCTTCAAGCATTTCTTTTACTTCTCTTGGTATCTCTAATTTCTTGACAGCAACTTCACTGTTTGGCTTCAGCACTAATGCAAACCCAACTCCTTGTCCTTCTCCTATAGTCTTCAAGAACTTCTTCTCAGCAACCATGAGCACATTTGGACTTGATGTCTTCCCCTCTCCTTCTTCTATCAGGGACTAAATTTTGAAAGTCACTCGATCTTTCTTGAATGAGTATGCATTCTTGGTTCCATCATGCATGGTTTGCCTATCAAATTTCCATGGCCTTCCAAGTAGAAGGTGGCATGCATCCATGGGAAGAATGTCACCTAGAAATCTATCCTTGTACTTGCCAATGGTGAACTCTACCCATGCTTGTTCTCCTACAAACACATGCTGTCCTTTGTTGAGCCATGTAACCTTGTATGGGTTGTCATGTGGAATCCTCTTCAAATTTAGCTTGGTGGCTGCCTCTTCACTAATGATATTATCAGTTGATCCTGAGTCAATGATGAACCTACACACCTTTCCTATGATTTTGCACTTCACTCTAAAGAGTGCTCTTCTTTGGCTTGGTTCTTCTTTGCTTGGCTCTTTGATCGATTTTCTCTTTATCATGAGGATCTCACCTTCCTTTGATTCTAAAGGTACCTCAGATGGCTTGTTGCTACAACTTGATTCTTCTTGGACATAGTTAACTCTCTTCCCACCTCCTTGAGAAGTAGATCCTTTTTCAAGACACTTATAGGCAGGATGCCCTAGCTGATTGCAATGGTAGCATTTCATGGTGGCAAAGTAGGATTCTCCTCTTCCTTGATTGATGTTGCTCCTTCGTCTCCAACTAGTTTTAGAGCCTCTACCTCTACTGAAACCTCCTCTATTTGAGTTTTCTTCTTGGTTTTCAGTTAGCTTGTTCTCAGTTGGTTTCCTTGAATCTGATCCTCTTCCACCATAGCCTCTTTGTCCTCTTCCTTCTATACCTCTACCTCTTTCTCTGAATTTTGATTCTAATTTCTTTTTGTTCTTATCTTCTACTTTCAATGCAAGTTGGAAACACTTATGGACGGTTATAGGAGTCCACAAACTAATTTCCTCTTGGATATTCCATTTTAGGCCTCCACGATACCTAGCCACCTTGATAGTCTCATCCTCTTGGACTCTTGACCTCAAGCACAACTTCTAGAAATCTTCAATGTATGTAGCCACATCCAAATATTTTTGTTTCAAATTCTGCCTCTTCTTATGCAATTGGATTTCATAATCCTCAGGTAGGTGTTGTTCTTTCACCTTTTTTTAACATGGCTTTCCAATTTGATATTGGATTCTTACCCATCTTCTCCCTCTCTTCTTGGAGGTACTTCCACCATGTTAATGCTAACCCTCTTAACCTTGAATTTGCAACTTTTACCTTCTGTGATTCAGTTATGCCTTCACATTCAATGTGATTCTCAATGCCTTCTATCCACTCCATAACTAGTTCACTGTCCATTTTTCCATTAAACCAAGGAAATCCTTCAAGAATTTTTGCTCCTAGGGCTTTGCAATATTTTAGAAATGGCTCCTCATTCATTGGAGGGTCTGGTTTAGGTATCATGTCTTATTCATCAACTTTTTGCTTCCCTTTGCTACTACTAACTTCATCTCCATCTCTACTTTTAGTTGCATCTACAACTTCTTGGATTTTTTCCTTCATCTCATCCAAGGCTTCTTCATGGAGTCTACTCCTTTCCATTTTCTCCTCTATTAATCTCTTCTTCTCATCTACTTCCTTTGAAACCTCTACATTGGTGATTATCTTGTTTTCACCTACTGACACGTTTGGCTGGAACATCTACCACAAGCCCAATCAATTTAGGCTCTGATACCAATTTGAGCTAACTGGGGTTAGGGTTTCTCTAATTCCCTTACCAGCTATAAGTCCTTGCTTAGGATTTCTCCTAGACTATTAGGGTTCACTTAGATACCCTCCTCTGTATAGGATCACAATCCTATCCTTCCAATTACCCCACCTAGTTACACCAATTCAATTTCTTTCCAAACCAAGGGTTCTACCTTGCTATCAATCCTGCATATTCACATAACATGACTCTTTCTTGTTTCATATTGAATGGGGGATTTTTTTAGATGTTTTTCAATCCTATTCCACCTTCTGGCTGCAAACCAATTGACTCTAGTGACTCAATCTTGCAAAACTATCCACTTTGCACCAAATAGGGCTACTAGAATTAGCCCTTCAAATGAGGTTTTCTCTTTCTAGCTCAAAAAAATCCTTAATAGTGTACCAAATAGGATTGATATCTGGATACCCTTTTGGGAGACCTACAAGATTTTGAAGGTCTAAACTCTTCAAACTATCTTTACACTGGAAATTTACTCTTGGTCTAAACTTGAGGGTTTCAATTTGATTTTGACAATCCCTTCAAGGGATTCTTACAAACCATACAAAATATTGACTTGGGAACTTCTCCTTCTAGGTTTTGGTTCTTCACACATCCCCCTGGTTGAATCCAAACTTGGATTGAAGCCTTCAATGCATTCAACCCACTGCCTTTTGCTTACAAGCTCTGATGTTTCCTAGCCAGGTGTTATCAACTCGCCTAGGGCATCATGTTAAAATGCTAAAACTTTTTTTGGGGGCCCTTTCTCATGCACACATCATATAGTACAAGTCCATTTCCAAATACCAAAAACCCATAAAATCTATAGGGTGGGAAAGGGAGTGGCAAGCACATCTTCATAAATTGCTCCAATAGTGGCAGCAGACTGCTTAAACACAAATGATTTTTAAAACCTATCAAAATGACCTCTCCTTAACTTGACTTGTGAGTGAAAAGTTTCTACATGTATATGCTTAGTAAGGATCCAAGGTTAGATCATGAACTTCAATACACTAATCCATACATGCAACCAAAAAGCATAAGAAGACTGTCAAACTGAGACAACAGATGGACACAACTTAAAAACTCTTAAAAACATAAGAAGATGTCTTCCTCCAAACTTGTAACCTAAATGGAAAATTAATATAAGATCATGAAGAACACAAAGGTAACACTAAAATATATATTTTAATCCATTTTATCCTTCGTGCATGCGAATAACAGTGGCATTGTAAAAATGTGGAAATTGTAACAGTCAGTGAGAAAATTCTTTAAAACATGATTAACATAAGCTCAAATATGATCCTGGTGTGAAGAGAAAAGGATTATCTTAGACATAATAATAAGGATCAATGATCAAAATGAGATCTTTCCAATTTCACATGCATGCAAATGAAAACATAAAACTGTGACTATTTTTCCAATACACAATTAAAACTCCTTCATACAATCTCTTTGCTTCCTATTACAAATGCTAGCTCATGGTTTTGAATAGGTTCTCCACATCCTTTGTAACCTCCCACCATGGATTGAGGAATTACAAAACATCATTCCTTCTCCTAGCTCGGTCTACAACTTCTTTTTAAGAGTTATCATGCTAAATTTGAAAGCTGACATGGCAAATTTTTGTCTTTTTGGCTTTTTCCTTGAAGTGGGACATGGAATCCTTCTTGGGCGTTGTATAGTCAGAAAATGGAATCACTTCCATTGTAGACTAGTTTGGCCTTTCGATTAAGTGGTTTGGGGTCATGTCAAGCACCTTGAAAGTGTTAGGAATAAGGTGTCTCAACCTTGTATATTTCCTTACATTTGATATTTTCCAAATGTCAACACTTTGGACAATGTGTAAGGTAATCATGACTGAAATGGTTATGAAGAATTCCTATGATGGTCATTAATATTTTTAAGGGCTAATTGTGGAAGTTTTAATGATGGGTGAAGACATGCAAGACATGTGGCAACTAATCAGTTGAGTACTATTTTCTCAGAGAATGGTAAAACCCTAATACGGTTGCTTTTGGAAGTTGCCCTAAAAAGTGAAGCACATGATATAAGCATTTTTTAGGGTTGCAAATCTTAGAGAAGTTAGTGTATTGTTGGAACATTTTTATGCTACCAAATTTGTCTTCAAGTGTTGATTATCTCCTAAAAAAACTTGCTTTGCAAGTGTATTGTAAACAGTATTAGTTTTGATTAATACATTATGCAGGTTTTGGAGTGCTGGGGTTTTTTACGGAAAGGTTTTCCCCAGGGTAAATCATTGTGTCATTCTCATTTTTCTATGTATGCATGTTATTGTATTATCCTTCTGTAATTGCTAAGGGTTAAATCTAAATTTGCACGATCCTCTTCTCGAGAGTTTAGCATAGGGAACTATTTTCCACACACTTAGTTTCCTTTCAGAATGGGTTTGTGACTTGGATCTGGCTTTATCCCCTTGTTCTGCCCCATTTCCACTTTTTCCAGCCTATTTATACCACCCTAGACTGAAAAAATGGGACTTTGAACTTAAGTTCAAGGTCGACCTCGACCTTGACATAGGTAACAATCGACCCTTTCTAGGCCCAGGATTCAAATTTCAGAATTTTAGGGTTTCTGGATGTTGTTCTTTGGAAAAAGTTAATTCCCACTTCCGGGTTGACTGTTTCAATCTTCAGAACAAAAAATATTAAATTATATTTAATATAGGTCCTCTTTTAGGGGCATGGGTCTAATTTTAATTTAATTCTCTTATGTAGGCCTCTCTAGAAGATTGTTCCCTAGGTTGGTATATAAGGAAGCTTTCTCCTCTCATTTTTTCTAACCATGAACCATGATCATCAAGCATAATTGCAAGAATTTGAAGACTTGAAGAGTGAGATCCAAAGGTGAATAAATAAGATTTGAAGCAAGCCAAGTAGCCATTGAAGCATTCATCCATTCTCAAGCACTTCTCAAGCACTCATTTGTTAGTAATAACTGAGAGGGGGGGTAAATCAGTGGCCTAAAAAATTAATCCTTAAATCAACCCTTAAAAATTATAACCAAAAATTACGTCTCAAGTTATCTTCTATTCTACAAGATGAATGCCTTGAAATACTTATATCAATTTTCTACTTGTCGGATTGCTTTGTAAATCTCTCTTTTGTATGATTACCGATAAGCAGTCAACTATTTACCAAAACACAGTAAATATGCAAAGTATACCAATCAATCCTGAATTGCATATGTGAAATGTAAAATAGTAAAGTAATAACACATAAACACATAACACATGGATTTTAACATGGAAACCCTGTTAAGGGAAAAACCACTGGGACCGGTACCCCAAATTTTCACTCTTCTAAAGTGAGCTCTGTTAGGAGCCGACCTTGTTAAAGGTTACAACCACACTTTTAGGTATGACCTTGTTAGAGGATTCAAAAGATAGTTTGTCACCTAGTATTTGGAATCTAATGCTACCATCCTTGATCAAACACTCACTTGGCCTGTCAATAGGTATCGGGCATATCCAATGCTACTTTCGCGTTAAAAATTTTTGATACTCCTTGGGATGTATCTCAATTGTAAAATACTTTTAAGTCTTGTTCAGTTAAGAGACTTGGTGCTTCAATGGTTAAACTGAAACACTAATGATTTGTTCATACATACAACTCAATTGCAGATTTTTAGATCTATTGTAAGTCCATTACCTCTCTGATCAATATAATCAAATCTGTACCTTTGCTCCACACTGTTCTACTTTGTGATGTTGTCTCATTGTTCGTTAGTGTCTGCAAAATCTAGATCTCTCTTTAGCTTGTTGATTAGGGTTGAATGAAGACTTTCTCCTCCTTCATATTTTCTTTTGCATATTTCCTCTTCTCTTTTTCTCCCCACATACCAATTCGTAATGAATTGGGTTTGTCTCTATATAGACATAATTTACCTTTTCTTGGTTTTCTTGATTCTTGGCATGATCCACAATTCTTGCCAATAGATTTAAAGAAAACTCCTATTTTATCTCAAAGAGATCTTCTTGCCAACTGGACAAATAAATCAACTTTAAATCAATTACTTATCTTCGGGTTTATCTTGATGATTAAAATAATGATAAGTATCCATTAAGTCTATTTATAGCTCTTGACAGCCAAGCATTTTGTCATTTTTGAACTCTCTATTCTGTCGGTCAACACTTCAATTAGTCATCGGTGATAACTGTCTGAACCGTCGGTGTGACTTCAGTTGTCATTGGGATCTTCGTCCTTGTCTTTTCCATCGGGAAACACTAAAATTGTTTTCGTCGGGTTACTCTGTGTTTTTCTCGTTGGGTAACACTGTAACTTTGCTTTTCGGTAATTTTTTGTATTAGCTCTTCAGGTAACATTGTGACTCTACTCTTTTACTCTGACCCTCGACGTGCACTTCGTCGATGTATACAGTCACTTAGTGAATACTTGACTTATATGCATTACTGATAGCATATCATTTGATTCATTGGTTCTTTGAAGTCTTTGGCAATATTTCCATGACCATACAGATTATATCAAGTTGACATCAATGACAATACAATGTATTAACTGATTTAATGCCTTGCATGATCATCAACTTAACATCTTCAAACATTCAATCAGTTACATGTCATTAATCTCTCCCTTTGGCATTGATGGCAACAAACTACATTATCATACTATACTATTACTAATACAATATGAAATATACAGTTTCATCAAGCTTTTCTAATGTAACTATTACAAATGTCTCGCCTTCGGTAAGCTCAAATAGCTTTGATTTGATTCTTGCAGCTTTCTTTCTGTCTTCAATTCCTTCATTGGATAGATGTAGAATCTTTCTTTCTCTGATGTGATGTGTTCTCTTTCTATGTCAAACTCTCTCCCTTTGACTGTTCTCCTTTCTTGTGATGTCTATTATCAACAGTTCTCTTCCTTTGTGTGTACTCTCTCTTTCTTGTTACATCTCTCCCTTAGATGATAATTGATATAATCTCTCTCTTTATCAGTATGATAATGAGAAATCTCTCTCCCTTTGACAGCAATGCAAAACAAACATCTTTTCAAACTAGTTTTTGATAGTGATGCCAAACGGATCTTTTCTATCCATAATATATTCCTCTAATTTCCCAATCCATCGGTAATAACTCTGGTGCTCGGAGTAGATAAATACCTTGTTGTGAATAGATTTGTCTTGAATTTAATCTCTCTTCTTGCATCAACATGAATGATATTATGATAATATGTAGGCTAATGCAGCCTTCTAGTAAGCTTACTGACCAGTAGACAAAGGTCTGACCCCTAGTCTCTTTCTCAAGTACTCAAATGCATCCTTGGGCAGTGGGTTGGTAAAGATATCGTCCAATTATTCCTTTGATTGCACATACTCAAGTATCACCTCCTTTTCCTAAAATTGTTCTCTCAAATAATGATACTTGATGGAAATGTGCTTTGTTTTAGCATGCATGACTGGATTCTTGGAAATGTTTATTGCACTTGTATTATCACCTTAGATAATTACCGGTTCTAAAATTCTCATATGCATACCTTCCAGTAACTATTTTATCCATGCAATATTTGAGAAATTTACAGTAGCAGCAACATACTCAGTTTCTGTAGTAGACTAAGAGATGCATCCTTACTTCTTGCTGATCCATGTGATAAGTATGTCACCCATAAAGAATACTCCTCTAGTTGTGCTCTTCCGGTCATCAATATTTCTAGACCAATCAATGTCGGTAAAGACCTTAAGTTCAAATTTGTCTTCTCTTCTATACCATAAGCCATATTCCTCGCTATTCTTCAGATATCTTAGGATTCTTTTCACAGCAGTCATATGTGATTCTCTGGGATTAGCAGAAAATCTTGCAACTATTCCGACTGCATGTGCAATATCTAGTCTAGCGTATACAACATACATGAGTTTTCTAATCATTGATCTATACAAAGTTTGATTTACCTCTGATAACTTGTCTTCCTTTATCAGCTTACATCCAGTTGCCATCGGTGTTCCAACTAGTTTGGACTCTTCCATTTTGAATATTTTCAGTACTTCTTTGATGTACTTGGATTGTGTAATGAAAATACCTTCATCTTGTTGCATGATCTGCAGACCAAGAAAGAACTTGATCTCTCCAAACATAGACATCTCAAACTCTTTTCTCATTTCATTTGCAAATGATTTGCATAGCATATCATTGCCTCTAAATATGATCTCATCAACAAATATCTCAACAATCAAAATTTTAGCATCAGTATCTTCCTTCAAATAAAGATTATTGTTTTCACTAGTCCTTACAAATCAAATACTTATAAGAAGATAGGAATGAAGTATTTCATACCAGGCTTGGGGTGCTTGTTTCAATCCATACAAGGCTTTTTGTAGTCTACATACCATGTCCCTCTTGTTTGGATCAACAAACCCTTCTGGTTGCTCAATGTATACCTCTTCTTCAAGTATTCCATTTACGAATGCAAACTTGACATCCATTTGATATACCTTGAATCCTTTACATGCAGCATAAGCAAGTAATATTCTCACTCCTAGCCTAGCAAAAAGTGCAAAGGTCTCTCCATAGTCAATTCCTTCTTCTTGTGCATACCCCTTGCATACTAGTCTTGCTTTATTTCTGGTGACTTCTCCATTCTCATTCAGTTTATTCCTGAATATCCATTCTGTACCGATGACATTCTTGTCATCTGGTCTCAGTACAGGTGTCCATGTCTTTTTTTTCTCTATCTGCTCAATCTCTTCATTCATAGCACTTATCCATTCATCATTATCTAGTGCAGCATTGACAAATTTGGGCTCATAATCACAAATAAGACATCTTGTATTTAGAGACTTACTTCTGGTTCTCATACCAACCTTTTATCTCCTATGATCTAGTTCTGTAGTTGGTTCCTTCTAACATATTTTGCAAGTACAGGTTCAGCTCTTTGTCTATCATCTTGATCATCATTTTTTTCTTCATTCTATTCTCCATCACTTTGTGCATCATCTTGAGCAATATTCTGATCACCGGTATTTGCAGACTGGTGCTCGGGTGCAATGATCTATTTCTTGGGAGCTCTACATTTTTGGTTGGGTAGAGTGTCAAATTCCTCATTGTAAGCAAACCTATTGTAGTCCTCTGGCTCTTCACTGCTTTCCTTTTCATTCTTCTCTACAAATTCATCTATCTTTACATTTGCACATTCAACAATTTTGTTAGAGGCTTTATTTAGACATTTATAAGCCTTGCTCTTGGTAGAATACCCTAGAAAGATTCCTCCATCACTCTTGGAGTCAAGTTTTGCATTTATATCATCTTTTAAGATATAACACTGACTGCCAAAATTTTTGAAATAACTTACATTGGGTGTGTATCCATACCAAAGCTCATAAGGTGTCTTTTTAGCATCTTTCTTCAATTGTACTTTGTTCAATGTATAAATAGGAGTATTGAAAGCTTCTCTCCAGAAGATTTGGGTGATGCCTTTCTCTATCATTAGTGTCCTTGCAAAATCAACTATGGATTTGTTCCTTCTTTCATCAATTCCATTTTTAGTGTGGTGTTCTTGGTGCAGAGACATGACTTCTGATTCCATGCTCATTACAAAAGTTAGTGAATTCATCTGAAATAAATTCCCCTCCTCTATCTGACCTTAAGAATTTTAATTATTTACCACTTTGTTTCTCAACCATTTCCTTATAACATTTAAACATCTTAAATGCTTCTGATTTATCTTTTAGAAACATGACTTTCATCATTCTAGAGTAATCATCAACAAAGAGAATAAAATATCTATCTCCATAATAACTCTTTGTCCTCATAGGTCCACATAAATTAGTATGGACTAATTCTAGAATGACATCGGATGTATGGGTTTTGCTTTTGAAACTAGACTTTGTCATCTTACCTTTTTGAGAATTCTTACACATGATGTTTTCAGGCTTGGTCATCATCGGTAAGCCTCTGACATTTCTCTTTTTTCTAATCTTTATCATGACACAATATTTTGTGCCACAACCATATGTCTTTGTTTGTAGAAATCAAACAAGTGGTGTCAGTATCATTCAGATAGAATAAGTTGCCTTTTGTCTGCTCACCGGTACCAATCAGATTTCCTAATTTATTGAAGATCTTTGCCTTCTTATTTTCAAATGCTACTCTATGACCTGAATTATTCAACTGAGAAACACTCAATAGATTATAATTCAATCTATTTACCCAATAAGCATTTTCACATTTTATCTAGTTATTCAACATTATGGTTCCTCTACCTTCAACTGGACAAGGTGTGTCATTACCCATTCTTACTGAACCAACTTTATAGTATTCAATAGTCTCAAACTTTTTCTTATCACTGGTCATATCATGAGTGCAGCCACTATCTATGATCCAGACATCATTTTTACTAACTTTAGATATGAGTGTAGTCTCTACATACCTTTCTTCATCATCATCTAAATCATCTTTTACTTCCACAAACACCATCTCGATGTCTTCCTTAGATTCGGTGTCAGTATCATCATCTTTGCATTTTGCTAGGTAACTGGCCTTCTTTCATTTGTCCTTGTAGTCTCAGGAATCTCTTCTTTCTGATTGTCGGTAGCTTCTATAATCAACTCTATTAGACTTCTTTTCAAATGATCTGTCATTACTTTTGTCATCTTTTCTTTTGTTAGGACATCTTGTAGAAAAGTATCCAATCTCTTTACAATTAAAACAAACAAGAGGTGATTTACCTTTGTATTTACCTTTGCCTCTCTGCATTCTTCTAGCCATGAGCGCTTAAATTTCATCAAGATCATCTTCTTCACTTTCAATTTCACTATCTTTTCTCATAGTGTGTTTATGAATTGATTTAATTATTCTCATAGAAGTTTTAAATGGAGACTCTATGTTTGGTAAGACACTATTATCAAAATTATTCATCTCAAATGAAATCAGTCTTCCAATTAAACTGTCTAGAGTAACATTGCTATTTGCTACTGCTCTCATTTCTTGAACGACATACACTCTAATAGCATAAGTAGGCAGTAAGGTTCTTAGAATTTTACTTACCACTATATCTTCTTCTAGTACACCTCCAACTCCTTGGATAGCATTGACTACCTCTTTGATTCTTGTGTTGTATTATGTGATGTTTTCACCTTCTTTCATTTTGAGATCATCAAACTTTCCTCTAAGGCTTTCTGTCTTGGTTCTAAAAACATTATTGTCACCACCATGTACAAGCATCAATTTGTCCCACACCTGCTTTGCAGTCTTGTAGGTTTTGACATCTTCAAATTCAGCATCGAAGGGTGAGGAAGCAAAATCTATCATCATACAGTTGTGCTCATGCTTCTCTCTCATTTGTTCAATTGTTGGTGCTCTTGTGCGAAACACATATTTAGTATCAAAGTATTGAGTAACATCATTTCCAATACCTGATAAGTGGAGTCTTATTCTACTCTTCCATGAAGAAAAATTATCTCTGTTCAACTTGGGCACATCTCTTCTGGTCATCTTGTGATCTTTGGCTTAGGTCTTGAAACCTTCCTTCTAAGCACAAAAGCTCTGATACCATTTTTTAGTAATAACTGAGAGGGGGGGGGGGGGGGGGGGGGGGGGGCGGTGAATCAGTGGCCTCAAAAATTAATCCATAAATAAACCCTTAAAACTTATAACCACAAATTATGTCTCAAGTTATCTTTTGTCCTACAAGATGAATGCCTTGAAATACTTATATCAATTTTCTACTTGTCGGATTGCTTTGTAAATCTCTCTTCTATATGATTACCAATAAGAAGTCAACTATTTATCAAAACACAGTAAATATGTAGAGTATACCGATCAATCCAGAATTGCATATGTGAAATGTAAATTAGTAAAGTAATAACACATAAACACATAACACATGGATTTTAACGTGGAAAACCTATTAAGGGAAAAACCACTAGGACCGGTACCCCAAATTTTCACTCTTCTGAAGTGAGCTCTGTTAGGAGCCAACCCTGTTAAAGGTTACAAACACACTGTTAGGTGTGACCTTGTTAGAGGATTT